>JBDJHY010378579.1:0-29021 GCA_039654485.1 Withania somnifera | reverse complement strand
CATTTTAGAGGTGTTGGTAGAAATTTCATTAATTTAAACCTAGCTGTTAAATTGGTCAACATTTTGCCAAAATGACCTCAAATTTCGATTGCGTATACGTCGTTGAGTCCAGAATATCACTTTGGGTGTACATGCATAGTTTGTTTGTGTAAATTGTACTGCTAACACAATTCGAGTGTTGATTCAGAGCATCTTCTTCCTCTTGATTCTGTTGTCAGAAACTTGCAACTGGTGCAGGTAATTTGTTCTTCACGATTGCAAGGATCCTTCACTCAATCGTGATTCAATAGCCCAGTGCACTTTACAATCGGAAAAAATGCCTCATGCAATTGCGATAAAGCTTTTCCAATGACTCTACATGATTACATAGATAATGCACGTGATCACGATGTTTGATCAAATACTCTACACGATCATGATCCTTTGTAATGTATTACAATAAATAAAATACATGTTAGTTATATAATTCCTGCACGAACCCCAACTTTTATTTCACCAAAAACATTACATTTTAACCCATTCCTGTGCGAAATTTTTTCCCAAACAGGAACTCAAGGCTGATAAAAAAACCCCCACATTGTTGTCTTTTGATTTCTACGCTTTTTGGGTAAGTTCTTTGTTTTAATTCTTAAATTTCTTAGTTTCATCCATTAATAGCCCCCATTGATGAAGTTGATGAAATCATTCCATAATCCTTATATTATTGCGTAATTCTTCATTTCCTGAGTATATTTTTCTCCTAGTATCGTTAATTCATCGAATTTCCAATATTTAATCCTGTGAAAATTACATCTTTGACCCTGTTATAGTCAAATCTGTCCGTACTATTTTGGAGCCCTTCACGCACTCGAATTGTGCTCAATTTTAGAGATGGGTTCTTGATAATGTTGGAAACCCCGTGGGGAAGTTTATTTTCACTTCTGACGAGCGAGCCCCGCAAGCCCAATTTAGGCTCGATTTTAAGCCTAATCCGGAACTTAGCATAAATTATACCGTCAGACTTGTATTGATATATGGAATACTTTTATGCAAGTTTCAGAGCATTGAGAGATTGTTTGAGACTAGTCAAAGTAATATTCATGAGCTTGCAGTGTTTAATCATCGGACGACAGGTAGGCTCCGCGGGGCTATCTCCGAGCTAATTGCTTTAATAATTATAATAAGTATCATCCATGGGTTGGGCAGATAGGTGGTTATAGTGATCCTTTACCATTATTTCATCCATTCCATTGTTGATATATTTGGCATCTAGATTTATATTGTGTTTGTGACTTAGGAGTATCTAGTAAAACTTGTGAAGGGCATAGGTACTTGTGATTACATGATCATATATATATATATATTATATTATTGTTACGTTGTGCATTCATAACATGATAGGTTGGTCCTTTGGCTCCGATGAGAGTGCATTAGGGTTGGGCTAGTATCAACACCTAAGTATTGAGCCTTGACGGTTAGATATTGCTTTTATAAATAATGATGGTTAATGAAATAAAAAATAAATTATAATATTCTAATAATAATATAAGTAATCACCTTTCAACTGCTTTAGACTCAGTATTGTATCGAGCATTCGGTAATACTATTTTACTTATTTTACGTAGGGATTACATCCTAGCATCGAAAACATCATTTGATTAATAAATGCTGGGACTTGAGACTGACTCAGTTCGGTAGTGAGTACAGCCACTGGTACTTGAGTCTTTCGTTGTACGGTAGTGAGTAAAACTTTTTAACACTTATCACACTTACTGGTTATGGAAACTTGATGATACCTAATTAATTGAGAATATTGATGATACTAGTATATTGAGGCATTGTATGCCATAACTTGCCGAATATATCTTGATGATATTATTGATATAAGGCACGAGATCCCAGACTTTGAGACCCTTGAGGCTTAGTGATTTGGGATGTGAGGTTATGATGACGTTAGCGATTATATGTGGTGAGCATACCTCCATGGACCTTGCCTCTGGGATTTCATATAATACGGAGAGGGGGTATCGAATGGAGGAGAGATATACCGAGAACATTTAGGGTAGCCTTCTATGGATTCTACCTGTTCGACCTATGAGTACTAAAGGAGAAACATACACAGGACTGGTTACTTCATATATTTGTATTTACTTTTCTGCACTTGTCTTCTTTAGTGTACCCAGGCTGAGATGTAAGGTCTACGGTGAGCATGACTTCTGTGTTTAAATTATTTATTAAATTGTTGCTTTGATTCTTAGTTACCGTGGTGTGCTTCTTAGACTTACTGCTCATATGGGTTATTATGAGTGGTACTCTCTTATTAATTTTCCATTGTACTTGAGGTTGCCAGTATACCATCCATGTTCTCCTCCTGTCTTCTTTTTACTTCTGTCTATTGTTATTACGATTCACATATATTGTTGTATGGATTTCAGATACATTTTCCTTCATTATTTGAGATCTTGGTAAATGATTAGCTAGCGATACATGTTCTATTGTTACTTGATTCTTATATGAGTAGCTAGCTTCCATGGCTTACTATTTGCTTTTGTGAACATGTTTATTGTATTCCATTATTTACTGCTTTTATAATTGTTATGTGCCAAGTGGTCCCTTGAACCCTACTGGGTATGGTTGCTTCGGTAGCTTGTACTCATACTAAAATTACAGTTGTACCTATCCGAGTACAGGTGTTGAACCTTGATTACAGATCTCTATTCGTGTAGACTTCATCGACTTTCAGAGATTCAGGGTGAGTTTGGCGTCTGGATTTTCCTACTTCTCTTTAATATTTCCTTTGATCTCTATGTATTTTCATAGATACAGTTGTATTAGAAATTTTTATTTCTTGATTTGTACTTAGTGGTTCGTATTACACTGATATCGGGCTTTGGGCAATTATTTTGATTCTTTATACCTTTATTTTATTCATTTAGACACTATTTATTAAAGTTGTACTTTTCGCATTTGATTAGTAATCCTCTGCTTCGACTTCGAACTATGGGGTTGGTTCTCGTACAGGTGGTATAGTAGGTTCCCTCATGATCTGAGAAACTGGGTCGTGAAAAATTGGTATCAAAACCTAGTTTCATCGGTGTTAGTGTACAGAACCAATGTCTAGTACAGTACTGTTGATCGGCGTGGAGACGTTCATTGCTTATCTTCAGGAGGCTATGGTGACATTTAGGAAAATAACTCTTTCTCTTAAATCTTTTATTGTGCGTATATCCTTGATAGTTTATTGTAGTTTTCACTCATTGTCATCACTCTTTCACAGATGCCTCGTACACATTCATCGATAGCCATGAAGACACCCAGAGTACCTACAGAAGTGCCTACTCCTATCTCTACTTCTTAGGTTCCACCAATGCCTGTAACACCTATTCTAGCACCTGCTAGAGAACCTATTGTAGCACCTATTCCGGCACCTATTGCAGCATCTTGTCCGTACATTTGTAACATATTATGGAAGTTACTCTATGCTTATGGTGGTCCTCCTATCAAGGGGACACAACCAGCAGTTCCAGCATCACAGTCTACAACTGCAGTCCCTACAGTGTAGCTAGTTCCACCCATTATTCCAGTGGATATTTCTACACCTGCCCAAGTCTTTCTAGTCCAGTTATTTCTCCTGCTATTAAGCAATAACCAGCTATGACAGACTTGGAGAAGAAGCTCCTGACTAGGTTTCTGAGGTTGGATCACCCGAGATTCACTAGATTTTCAAGGGAGGATGCCCATGAGTTTATCTTTGAGTGTGAAGAGAGGTTGACCAATATGGGGTACTAAAGATGCATGGTGTAGCATTTACCATATATTATATGCTTTGTACTGCTAGGCAATGGTGGAGAGCATTTGTGGTTTGTGGACCAACAAGTTTACCCCAGCTGACTTAGGTTGAGTTTTATGAGGTTTTCATGAGGAAATTTGTGTCTAGGGATGTGCGAGATAGCCTGAGAGAGGAGTTTAGAAAACTTGAGAAGGGAGCAATAGCTATAGCTGAGTATGAGGCTCGATTTCATCAGGTATCAGTGTATGGCATTGAGTTTATGCCTACAGAGGCGTAGAGTGTCCAAAAATTCATCTATGGGTTGATAGATAGGCTCCGTGAGGTAGTAGAATTGTTTGTATTTAATGGTAGTCCATTTCAGGTAGTGTTTGATCATGCAAATTCTATGGAAGCCCTCTATCATCAGTCGTGTCAGTGCAATGAGAAGATGCAAAGATATTAGGGAGGTTATAGTGGGTCCCGTAATCAGTTTCATCATGCACAGGGCCAGTCTAGTAGGCCTATGTAGGCATCATTGCAGGTCCCATCTCAATCTTCATCACAATATTCACGGGGAGCTTGATCATCATAATACGGTAGTCAGATGGGTTATGGTAGAGGATTTTGATAGCGTGGGCTATTTGGGTCATGTTTTGAGTGTAGCTTTGTGGGCTATTATCTAGATCTTATCCTCAGAGAGGCATTAGTCAGCCTGCTCCTTAGCCTGTACAACCTTTGAGATCAGTGACTCTACTGTCTAGAGGTGCGGCACAGGATGGTTATAGAGGTGGTGTTTAGCATGGTAGGGGTAGTAGTTGTTATGGTGGTGATCACTAGTTATATGTTATACCTACATGACCTAAGGTTGTGGCCTTAGATGCTATGATTACAAGTTTGATTTCTGTGTTCTATACCTGCATTAACCTTATTTGACCCTGTGTCTACTTGATCGTATGTGTCGTCCTAGTTTGCACCTAGTTTGGGGGTTGCCCAGTGATGTGTTGTCTATATCTATGCTTGTTGCTACCCCTGTAGGTATTTAGTAGTGGATCGGGTGATCTAATCGTGTATGATTTTTATTAGCGAGTTAAATAGTTGGGATGAGCCATTAGACATGGTTAACTTTGATATTATTTTTGGTATGATTGTCTCCTCACCATGCAGTTTTGGATTGCTATGAAAAGACTGTTACCTTAGCAGTACTCGTTCATCTTTGGTTGTGTGGCAGGGTTCTAGTAGCCACACACCGATAGGATTTATTTCTTGCCTTCAGGCTAGGAGGTTAGTAGGAAGAGGACGTTTGACATATATAGCATATGTTCGTGATATTCAAACTGATATTCCTACTCTTAAGTCTGTTCCTATTTTTTTGAGTTCCTTGATGTATTTCCAACCGACCTACCAAGCTTACCATTAGAGCGGGATATCGATTTTATTGTTGATTTAAAGCCAGGCACTAAGTCCAGGATTTATTAGATAAAGGCTTTGTCTGCTCTAGTGTGTCACCTTGGGGTGCGCCAATTCTTTTTGTGAAGAAGAGGGATGGTACTATCATAATGTGTATTGATTATTCGTAGATTAACAAAGTTACATTGAAGAACAAATATCCTATAATGAGAATTAATAACTTATTTGATAATATTTAGGGAGCAGCAGTGCTCTCTAAAGTGGATTTGCGATCCAATTAACATCCGTTGTGGATTCGGACATAGGAAATACCCAAGACAGCATTCAGGACCCGTTGTGGTCACTATGAATTTTTGGTTATGTCCTTTGTCTTGATTAATGCTCTAACAGCTTTTATGGATTTGATGCATAGGGTGCTTAAGCCCTATCTAGACTCGTTCGTAATTGTGTTTATTAATGACAACTTAATGTATTCACGAAGTTCGATCATGAGAAGCACTTGAGGTTGATCCTCCAGATACTGAGAGAACACATGTTTTATGCTAAGTTCTCAAAGTTTGATTTTTTTTAGTCCATTGCATTTTTTCAACATGTAGTGTCCAAGGCTGGAATTAAAGTTGATCCAAAAAGATTGATGTGGTGCATGATTGACCGAGGCCGCCTTCTGTTTCTGAGATTTGGAGTTTTGTTATTTTGGCAAGACATTATCATCGCTTTGTTGAAGGGTTCTCATCAATTGCAGTGCCTTTGACTAAATTAACTAGGAAAGATGTTGCCTTTCAGTAGTCTTATTATTGTGAATTGAGCTTTTTAAAGCTCAACGACTTGTTGACTTTAGTGCTAGTATTGACCTTGCTAGTTGAGGGTCAGGGATTCTCTGTGTATTATGTTTCTTTTAGTGTTGGTGTAGGATGTTTTTTGATGTATCTAGGTCGAGTGATTGCTTATGCTTCGAGGCGGCTCAAGGTCCACAAGCATAATTATCCCACTCATGACTTCGAGGCGCTTCAGATATGGAGGCATTATTTTTTTAGGGTCCAGTGAGAGATCTTAACTCACCATCATAGTCTTTAGTATATTATGAACCATAAAGAGTTAAATTCTAGGCATCGAAGGTGGATTGAGCTATTAAAGGACTATGACATTTTTATCTTTGAATCGAAAAACAATTAGTATGGGTAGCCTAGTAGCCTTGTCAATTTCTGAGGACCATTGGCAGTGGAAGTTTAGTCATTGGCTAGTTAGTTGGTTAGACTTGATTCGTCACACCCCAGGAGAGTGTTGGTATGTGTTGAGGCGGGATCTTGTTTGTTAGATCAGATTCAGCAGCGACCTTTTAAGGATGAGAGTTTAGTTGCTCTTCGTGTTCAGGTAGTAGTTGGAGAGGCTAGTAGGGCTTCTATTGATTCAGTTGGGACACTTCGGTATAATGGTCGCATTTGTGTACCATAGGTTTGTGACTTGGTGTAGTTGATCTTGCATGAGGCTCACAACTCCAGGTATTCTATTCATCCTGGTGCAGCTAATATGTACCGTGATTTGCAACAATTATATTGGTAGAATGGGATGAAAAGGAATATTGCTGAATATGTGTCTGTGTTTAAATTGTCAGCAGGTTAAGTACGAGCATCGACAAACAGGTGGATTGATGTAGAGACTCCCTATTCTGGCTTAGAAGTGGGAACAAGTGATTATAAACTTTGTTTTTTTGTCTGTCTCGGACTAGTAGAGGGTATGATACTGTTTGGATCATTGTTGATAGGCTGATCAAGTCAACACATTTCATTCCTATTCACTCCTTCTATAATACTGAGCATTTGGCTAACATTTATATTGACGAGGTGGTTAGATTGCATGGTGTTCCTGTGTCTATCATTTCTGACAGAGGCACTCAGTTTACTTCATAGTTTTTGAGGTCTGTTCAGCAGGACTTGGGTACCAAGGTTCATTTGATTACGGGATTTCATTGACAGAATGACATTCAGTATGAGCAGACTATTCAAGTGTTATAGGATATGCTGAGGACTTGTTCGATAGACTTTGGTGGTTCTTGGGATCAATGCATACCATTGGCTGAGTTTACTTACACTAATAATTATCACTCCAGCATTTAGATGGGACCATTTAAGCTATTGGTTAGATGTACTTCCACATATTCACTACAAAATCATCACATACTATACAATTATCCTCAAAACAAAGTTAATTAATACAAGTTAAGCGGCTTTCCGGCAGGTAAAACTACCTACAATCAGCCACTACTACCTTGCAAATCTTAAGTTTCACCCCTAGTGGGCTTATTGCTCAAACTACCCTGGCCTCTACCTACCAGCTTAGGTGAGGTATGAACAACATGAATAGGTTTTACCCAGATAAATACAATGTTGCAGTCCTTGTCTATCATACAATCAACTTACAGACCAGGAATCACTGAAATTATCTTGAGAACTGGAGGCATAAACTAATGAACCTGGCTTGAACTCTAGCTAGCTAGACCAAGTTGTTGTTAGAAAAAGGCCTCGGGAAGGGGTAAATCTAGGGACTTATACCCAAACTAACCATTCCCAACCCTCACCGGTTGGTGAACTCCCTCACCACTAAATCGATTTGCCTCGAGAATGGCCCTTTACAAGTGTATCAATTGTATGAAAATATGTATTATGGTGAGCCCTACTGCTACAATGTTTTCTATAGCCACATAGAGTGGAAAAACTAATCCCTCAAACAAACCCAACCCTATTCCCTATCTCATGGATTCAAACAAAGGGGCACACCGTTCTATCTTGTCAAACATAGTTGGATGATCCTAAATAGTAAAAGGTCCCCACTAGAAGACAACAAACTCATCTACATCTGATTCTCCCTCGCCGCTAGTACCTTTTATAAACCCTAGCACTCTACGAAACCTGCATGGAAGTAACTTATGCTGGAGCACAAGAGACTCACAAACTTTTTGGCTGATGATGCAGTCTCCTGGCACTCGATCCTAACTACAAAACTCTAGGAATGTGCATAGGGACCTCACTAGAGCCCACCGAGGGCCATTTCCTAGTCATATATAAAAATTAAAGTCAAATGAGATTGCAACGGATCTAATGAGAATACAACACACTCAAGGAGCCAAAAAGTGAGGGTTATTCCTAAAGAGTTCCCAGAAGCCTCCTAAAGATATGATTCAGGCATTACGTACTGATCCACAAGACTCTATCATACACTTGCTTATACAGCTAGAGACATCAATGAACATAGATCTCTGATACCACTTAGTCACAAGCCAAAAGTTGAGTTGGGTAGATCCTACATCCCACCTATAGACAAGCCTAACCATTTCCATGATTGTTAAGAGATGTGCCAATACTAATTAAAAAATAAAATAAAACAAAGATGAAAAGAAGAAATAGAAGAAGCACACCAAAGTGCTAAGAGAAAGTAAATCCCCAAAACTTTATATTATGGCTTTAGGGAATGTATATATTAAATTACAGAAAAAATACAACCCACAACAAGGAAAAAAACTATAGGACTACTATCATATATCCAAACTAGGAAAATTCTATGGTAAAAGGAGACTGTTCAGCAAGAACGCAACTACTCATTGTATCTCCAAAATAACTTTGATCCATCCCGCACGATCACATCTGCCCATCTAACTTATACTAAGACCTGCATTACCAAAAAAAGTAGAAGTGTAATGAGAGTACCACAAATAGCTAGTACCCAGTAGGCATCATAGGATGACCCCAAAAATACACGCATAAATTAGGGTAAAGTGCAATTATGGGTAAATATGGCAATGGAACACAATTAATCGACAAAGAATGGGTAACTATAGTAATAACTAATAAGTATGATTGAAGGTCAACTTTCAGTGTGTGAACAAAGTGGTCATAAGTCATAACAACCCAAGAAAAACATGACTCGTACCTGGAGCTCCAATGTAACCACCATAGTGAAGAACCATAAAGATAATACAAGACCAACCAATGAATAAGTCTATCAGCATGTAAAGTAGAGAAAGAAACAATTATCCTCAAGAAGATGTAAATAAATCCTAGCTAACAAACTAAACCTAGCAGCATCCTATATGTACAATAGGTACAACCAAGAATACAAGTAACTCAACGAGACTCCCTCTACAAGCCCGAAGAGCACAAACATGCGCGAAAGAATGAAATCCAATTAGGTGCTGTTATAAGTAACTATATGTCCATACGCAACCTCTCTGACACATAAACATGGTGGGAAAGACCCATGGAAGACTTTTTTGTATACCAATACTCCTCTTGTATACCCCTTACCCAACATAATCTATATACCTTGGGCCTAGCAACATAGGCAGAAGATTTGTGGGTGCATTCAATCCCACATACAAAACCCCCGTAAATAGCCAACTAGGGCATAGTTATCAAAAAATAATTCAGAAACCCGAGCATCTCTTAGTGGAAAACTCAAGTCCATTCATGTAGGAAAATGCAAGTCATAGTAAAAACCTGTCTATATCTATTTAGGCAACATCTTTAAAATATAGTGGTCCTGAGAAAATAGGATTAGACGATGCAAGAAAATAGCTCCATACTGCTCATTAGCATACTAGTGAAAAGTATATATATTATATATAAGAAATCATTTTTCGATTATCAACCTGCCAAATCACATTTACCTTTTAAAAACACTAATCCATACTTGTAGCATAGAACAAACCAACATTCTAGATCGTCTCTAAAGTGACTAGCTAAAGTTTGTGGGATAGTTACTAAGATCTAATAACTCCTCAACTACATTCTAGAGGCAGCATGAAACATGTAGAATATGGTTGTATAGCCCTATGATAGATAACAAGAAGAAAGGATAACAAGGTAGGTCGTAGTCCAAAGTAACAATAGTAATGGGGATGCAAACTAGTAACCCATTTACGTGCTAGAATTTTATCAAAAATATACAATAATAAATACCCAGTCTAGAAAGATTAAGTTGTAGCCTACAAGGATTCCTGCTATAACCTTGAGAATTGCACTAAGATATCCAAAATACACAAACAGGATCAGAATCACATGAAGCTAGAAAAAATGTAGCCCACGTGTCAAGACTAGTAAACCAAGACCCATATCTCCATAGAAATAGCAGGGTCGAAATCAAAACTAAAAATTGGTCTGTAAACTCTCGTAGCTTGAAAAAATAGAATATTTATACAAACATGTAAAGCACAACTCATAGATTGTATGCTAAGAAATTAGGACCAAACTAATGGTAGCAAATGTAGAAACAAGTTTATATATTATGTAAAGCATTACAACTAATGAGAAACCAAGAAATTACCTAACAGAGACTATCGTAGAACCACCAAATCGAGTTTATATGGATCAAAACCTCAAAATAACCCTTCAAATATGCTTAATTAGCTCTGGGGTATCAAGAAATATGAAGGGAAAAGGTGAAAATACTCCAAAAGCTTCAAGATGAAGATTTATATAGAAGAAGCAGTGATTGGCTGATTTATCAGCCACTGTAGCTTTTCATGAAGCTTTTAAGAATTAATCTGAGCATATGTGGAATGTAAATATATCCAATTTCTCTAATCCTTATATGAAATCTTCATATAATCGATATTTAAGACTCAACAGAACCGAATAAACATAGATCCGTGACTGATTGAGATGGGAAAGTCCAAAAGTATCAATAATGAAGAAGGCATCAAGCAATGACAGGGAAGTCACAAAAAAGTCACAACAAGTCACAGCAAGTCATTATTTAACTATCTTTCCTAGCAAGCCACGGACAACTTGGGAATCTACGAGAATGGTCTAAAAATAAAAAAATGCAAGACCCAAAAAATGACCTCGAAGGTCATTATATTATCATTAAGTAAGATTAATCCAATGAAATAATCAAGTTTATCACTTAATATTATTGATAAAATGAATGTTTCAGAAATTAATAAAAATAGATCATCAATTGCTAAAAATTAGTCAGCAGTTGCTTAATCCTAAGTCTCTCATTGTATGGAATCACCAAAAATTCCAAGAATAAGTCGTATAATATACTAAAACCACTATACTTATCATTAAATATCATTGATCAAACGAATTAATAATCAATTTTTAAAATTAAGGTTGACTAAAACCACATATTCTCTTAGATCTCCGACAAGTCCAAGACCAAGGCATATAATATACAAAAATTATTGTATATATCAATAAATAAGATTGGTCCAACCAATTAATGATCTAGTTTCTCATTTAAGGTTTAATATGTGTGTAATTACTCGATAAATCATATTTTTTCTCAAATTACTTGTATTAGATCACCACTAAGTCCAAGCACATGTCCTATAATATACCAATACCACTTTATTTATCATTAAATATATTTGATCCAATAAATTAGTAGTCAATTTTCTCAACTAAATATGATTGATCAAATGAATATGTTTAGCCATTGCTGAAAACATATTAGCAATTGTTAAGAATTGTCAGTTATTGCTGAAAATATGTCAACAATAACTTAATCTTAAATCTCTCATTATATGGGATCAACAGGAAGTCAAAGTCTAAGTCCTATAATATACAAACACCATTATACTTATCATTAAATATGATTGATAATGTGAATTAACTGTCAAATTTCTTGATTAAATATTATTGATCCAATGAACATCTTCACCAATTGTTCAAGGTAGATCAATAATTGCTGAAAATTTATCACTAACTGCTGAAAACAAATCAATAATTATTTAATCTTATTTTATGATATCAAAACCAAATCAAAGTCTATGTCATATAATATACCAAAATCACTCTATTATTAATAAATATGATTAATCATATTAATTAATAGTCAAATTTCTCATTTAAATATGATTAATCCAATGAATATCTCAAAAATTGCTTAAAATTATCTAGCAAGTTCAGTAGTTGTTGAAGCTGATTGCTGGCAGATTCTTAGCAAGTAACACAAATCAAGCAAACCACAATATGATTTATAAAAAATTACAGATACAAAATTAAAATTATACAAAATAACCATAAAAATTAAAATTGTCTTAGATAATCCCCATATAAAGCACCATAAAAATTTACTATGGAAACAATTCAGTAGCAAAAATTTCCTCCATCTATATACATCACATCTTATCAAAAAGATTATCATTCATACACTTATGGGTGTTTGGATCAAGTGACCAATATATGCTATCGCATATGAACTGCACGTTGCACCAAATTCATTCTCAGGTAGTCACTTCAACTTTTCATATGTCTAATTATCAATATTAAACATTTTTTCATGTAAGTTTTTTACAATCTCACCTTCTTTGTAGAACCTAGGGAACATTTCGAGAAATGCATAATATCTTGGCAAAAGTCCTAATCAAATATAATAGGTATGCTGCAATCATATGCCTTAACTTTACCCTCATATATAAGGATTTCAATTGCGACAAAATGCATCTTTCTTATGTTCATTAAAGTGAAGATTCTTTTTTATCTATCCCAAGAGAAACCTCCAGAATATGGTCTGGCTCCAAATTAATATCCCAAAAAGACATCATCAAAGATATGACTTGCAATGAGACTCTTCAAACAACAATCGCCATGTTTAAAACTCTTCTCGGCCAATAACCTGTAGCGACCCCTGAAATCATTACAGAAGTTTAATTCAAGAATTATGCTTATCATATCATAGTGGTTGTGGTGCTCAAGATGCTTAAACTTATTAGGCATAAGATTTCATCTACATGCTGTGTAAATGTAAATATATATAGCATCTCACTCAGCAAAAACTACATCAGATTTAGTAGTTGCTGAACATATTTCAGCAATTGCTGAATCTATTACTACAACATGCCCAACATTTGCTAAAATCTGTACAACAAACTGTTGAATTTGCACAAAAGTTAACAAAAAAATAAATATATATTGGGGATAGTTGTTTATTTATACTTACCGATCCTCCCACTGTTTATCCATCTTGGACATTATGTTGATGTCCCAAGAGTTGAGCATATGCATTTGTCACACCCTAGAATCACCCCTTGGCAGACATAGTATCCTTAGTCGCTAAGTTACCTTAGTAGCCTTTGTTGTACCCTTGTCTCGTGCAAAGATCTACTCAAAACATTCAGCTGAAGCGATATACTACAATACTCAATATATGTAATAATATGCAAGTGTACAACATCAATTTAAAACCCAAATTCAAGAGTAAAATACTTCAACTCAATAGTTCTTAATAAAAGAAATAGAAACTATAGTTAAAAATGTTCTTCTTTCTTCATTACTTCAAACCTATCAGTTTACTTCACTTGGAATTCTCTATAATAGACACAACTCATGCCTTATCATAAAGTCTACATAGTATCTCATGTAGATGGGCCTCCATAACCTGCCATGGTACTGACCTAAAACTTCCCCTAGTATATCCACTATGTCTAATAAAAATAGGCATTCATTGGGCCTTATACAATCCATACATTTGTCTATGCAGGTTTTGGGTATAAGCGACTCATCCCTCCCTTGGTATTAATACTCCTTCAATAAAATATTGTCACTTCATATTCAACTTTTTTAACTCATGTTGACTAGTAGAAATTCTTGAATGAAATAAAATAGCCAAAAGCTTAATCAGCAGGCTACAATTTTCAAATATGACACTTTAGGCAAAAATTAGTCAATAAGACTCTTAATTAGAATTCTTACCTCTTAGATTATAAGTTCAAGAATAAAATCATCAATAATATTAACTTAGGATTAATTAGCCAAAAATACTCAATTTATACCTTCTTTATAACCATCCTGAAAATCATGTAAAAGTTAAGTAATTATGACACTTTAATACTAAATTCAATTTCAAGAGTAACCTTTGAAAACGCCATTTAATGCTTCAACACTTTAATACTAAATTCAATTTCAAGTGTAACCTTTGAAAATACCATTTAATGCTTCAATACTTTAATTAACTTCTACTACTACATCCCAAAATCCTGCTAACTCATAAGGACTTGTGCAATTTAGAAAATATCTTGCAAAATTCACAATCATCAAAGAATATTTTAGTCAACGAATCTCAATATGTTAAATATAATTCAGAACCCTAGACATGCTTCTAAAACTCAAACCATTAAAAGGGGGATTTTTTGGGGCATAGGGATGAAAGGAATCCTTGTTCATGATCCATATACTTGATTATGAGAAGTTTAATTAAGGAAAATTGGTTAACACATTTCTGCAACAACATGCCTTCTATGGAAACCATAGCCTTTCTTAGAGATAATTTTGGAGAAGAAACACTTAAATTATAGGATTATGTAAAGAATGATGGAATTATAACATTTAGGTATTTTTAATAACACATTATGAATCCAAAATGATAGGGTAATGGGTAGGAAAAGGCTGGGAAATAAAGAAATGACCCTTCATTAACTAAACAAAAAACTATTGGGGCAATGACATGAGTTTAATCCATGACTCGTGGTCTGCCACTCCATGACTCATGGAATGAGTTTTGGTTTGGATTTTTTGTTACTAAAAAGTAGATCCCAAACTATGGTTTCATACAATGAGTTGTGGTATTTCACTTCATAACTTATGAAGTGGAATCGTGGGAACTAGGTTAAAAATCAATATTCTTTAACTCAAAAAACAATTACATAGTATGAATCCATAGTATTCACTTCATGGGTCATTTTCCTAATGAGTAGGTACTTAGCAGAATACTGGAATCTCAGATATCAGTGCACGAGTAGAGATTACGAATTATGATATTGTACTTCATGAGTTGTGATCCAAACTCGTAGCCCTTTAGGAATAGTTTAGAAGTTTATTAAGTCCACAAAGAGGTTTTTAAGCTAGAATTAAGTACAGTACATTACAATATATCCTCTTGAGATCATTCATCCAGGAATAAAGTTTGAATTCATGAAAGAGGAAAACAATACTACTAGCTAACAAGAAGGCTGTAGAACTCAAGACTATTCAATAACATACAAACTATGATTAGACTATTAACCCTGATGGCTAACATGCATATTCTCACAACTAACTTCCCTACCATGAACTGTTCAAATAGTACATAAATATACAAATAAGGAATCATTAAAATACTACCTCAACTGACATCAAATCTTTTACATGAATACACAAATAGGGACTCATGCAGAAACTACCTCAACTGACATCAACTCTCATACATGAATATTTAAATAGGGACTAATGCAACTACTATATGCTACATGCTCATGAACAGACAAGGACAAAAGATAAATAGAGAGACTATTACCAAAGAATGAAGTGGAACTAGATAGGAACATGTGTTGATATCTATTCGTCATATCTACCTATTCCTCCAAAGTAGCTCTCTCAATTGACTTGTTCCTCCAAAGAACCTTAATCGATGTTATCTCATTATATCTCTACCTGCAAACTTATCTGTGAATATTCTGAAAAGGGACCTCCTCATTGTTCAAACTGTCATGAATACTAATATCCTTAACTAGCACTATCAAGGATATATCACTTTTTCACTTCCTCAACAAGGAAACAAGAAATATAGGGTGAAACGTTGATAACTTTATTCGAAGATCTAGCTGATAAGAAAAATTTCCCACCTTCCTCATAATCGATAGGGTCCAATATACCACAAACTAAACTCCCCCTTTATACCAAACCTCATGACTCATTTCACATGGGTCAACTCAAATAATATCTAATCACCTTAATTAAATCCTAATTTTTTCTCCACACATTTGCATAAGATTGTTACATGCTTTGACTTGTCTTTAACCTTTATATGTTAATCTAAATTTTTGCATTGCATCATGAAAATATTTTTCCCTACCTTACCTACCTCAAACCAACTAATTAGAGACCTACATATCCTCTCATACACTATTTCTAATGGTTCTATCTGGATAGTAAAGTGATAGTTATTGTTGTATGCAAACTCAATCCAAGGCAAATGCTCAACCCAATCGCCCTTGAAATTGATTGCACATGACCTCATCATAACCTCTAATGTATGAAAGGTCCTATTATCTTGAACATCAATCTCTAACTAAAAGGATTTCCTTAAATTAACTTTGTGTTCCAAAACCCTCTAAAATAATCTACAGACTTAAAAGGCGATCTGTATTGCCTACCATATAATGCCTCAAAAGGCCACATCTGAATGCAGGAATGACAATTATTATTATATGAGAACTCCGTTAAAGCCAAATGTCTATCCCATGTACTGCCAAAATCAAAATAACGGGTCCGCAACATATCCAAAAGTATCTAAATATTCCTCTCAGATTGTCCATCAGTCTGAGTATGAAATGTTGTACTCAAGGCGACCACGGTACCCATCTATCTCTGTTCTGACCTTTAAAACCATGATGTAAACTAAGTGGCTTGATCATATGTAATGGAAATTGGTACCCCATGAATTCTGATAACTTCTAAGACATACAACTCAGCTAGTCTCTCTGGACCCCAAGATGAGTTCATTGGCAGGAAGTCAGATGACTTGGTCAATCGATCTATGATTCCAAATACAATCATGGCCTCTAGATTCATGAGAAAGGCCTGAAAAGAAGTCAATAGTAATCCACTCCTATTTCATCTAAGGAATACGCAGTATTTGAAGCTCACCACCTAGGCTTTGGTGCTCAAAATTTTACCTACTTATAGATCAAATACGGATACACAAAGGAAACAATAGCACTCCTCATACCCCGCCACCAGTATGATGCCTTAAATCATGGTACATCTTCACAATAATCGAATAGATAGAATATATAGATAAATTATTCTAAAGAAATAGATTAAATCAAGTGACCAACTCTCAAAATGACCAGGAGGCTATGAACCCACAACATACCACAAGAATATAATGTGGCCTCAATGCGGATCCTCGTACTAGCATTTCTGAATATGATCAAATAAGAATGACTAGCCTCAATATGAGCAACAAGATAAATGTCTAATCTATCTAACATATTTGCCAAGGACTCAAAGTACTAGAAGCTAGGCTACCCATAGTCACTACCTTCCTTCTTAAGGAATCTTCAACCATATTAGCCTTGTACGGATGATATAGTATACTCAAGTCATAGTCTTTAGGAGCTCAACCCATCTTCTCTAACATAAGTTAGGATCCCTCTCAATCAGGATATACTGCAAGCTGCAGTGATCTGTAAAAATCATATAATGGATACCATACAGATAGTGCCTCTAGATCATATATGCGAAAACTGCCGCTACTAACTCTAACTCATGGGTGTAGTAGTTGCACTCGTGATCCTTTAGTTCCACAAAGCATACACTATAACATGATTTTTTATCATAACACATCCTAACCCAATACCCGAAGCATCACAATACACTATATAAGGATGACCCTTGACTGGCAAGCAAAGAAATAGGGTACTAGTCAGAAACTCCTATTGCTTAGAAAGCTAGACTCACGCTCATCTGACAACTAGAAGGGCATATCCTTCCATGCTAATTTAGTAATAGGAGATCCAATAGGACAAAAAATATATAAAAACTGGCGATATTACCCATCTAATCCAAGGAAATTACGACTTTCTGTTAGAGTGGTAGGTCGAGGCCAACCACACACCCTGGCCACCTTGGTCAAATAAACACTAATATCTGTATACGATACCACATGGCATAGAAAAAATAGACTGGAGCTAAAACTCACATTTTGAGAACTCAACGTTGAGCCGCTCATTCCTCAAAGTATATAACACTACCCTCAGGTTCTCTTTGTGCTTTACTCGACTCTTAGAGTAAACTCATGAATATGGACTGAATATTATGGTCATTAATTCCATAGAAGCTCCAGCGGCATTAGTTAGGCCAAAAAACATAACTAAAAACTCATCATGCCCATACCTTGTTAGATAAGCTATCTTCGGGACATCCTCATCCCAAATCCTCTACTGATGGTAGCTGGATCTCAAATCGATCGTAGAAAACACTGTGGCACCTCGTAGATGGTCAAATAAGTTATCAGTACCTGGCAAGGGATACTTACTCTTAACACTCACACTATTCGGCTGCTTATAATCAATACACACCCGTAGTGACTTATCCTTTTTCTTCACAAAAAATATTGGGGCACCCCATGGTGACACACAAGGACGGATAAAACTTCTATCAAGAAAATCCTTCCACTGAACACCCAACTCTTGAAGCTCTGTTGGGGCGAACAATAAGGGGTAATGGAAGTGGTCCTAATGCTTGGGTCAACCTCAATAGAAAATTCGGAACGAACTCATATTCTACTAGCAAAGACTCAATATAGGGATAATCAGCACTACCATCTATAACCTGGACCAAGTAGGCATGTAAACCTCGTGTAACAATCCTACGGGCCTCGCAATAATATATAACCCAAACAAAAAAGGGCTAGTGGACTGCTCCATACTACTAGGGGTACACCGAGAATGGATAAGGTCATAGTCTTGGCATAACACTAATGAACGTATGATAAGGGGATAACTAGTGCATGCACAAGATAAATTCAAAATCCAATATATCTAACTCAATAAAATTTTCACGAGTTTTGTAGCCCTGAATGGTCACTAGACACGATCTATAAACCAAATCCACCACTAGGGCTACACCAACAGGGGTAGACACATTCAAGGACACAAATAATAACTCACTAGAAAAACCCAAGCGAGAAAAAAATAAAAACATACATAAGAGACAGTGGATCCAGTATAGAATAAAGTGAAGGTTGAGTGCCCACAAACAAGTAACATATCAGTGACAGTAGCATCTGAGGCCTCATTCTCGACCCTATAAGGAATAACATAAGCTAACAATGGCCCTTACTCTGTTTTTCTCACTACCTTTACCTCTGGATCCTCCTCCCATCCTCCTCTTCTGGCTCCTCAAGTGGCTGATTGTCCACCTATAGTCGGTGGTACTCTTTGCAGTGGATAGGCTGGTAAGGTTGCATTCTAAGTGGCCTTTCACCAAGGGAAATCTCGAGAAAAGTGGCCCATATCTCCAAAGTGAAAGAAAATCTCAACAAAACGATCTCTGGAAAACCTGGGGATATCTATGGCATAATGACCCATCCCTTAACATTCAAAAAAACTACCCCTATCTCTGAGGTGATTGAGGGACCCTTTATATGACATTGTAAACTCATTATGCCCTTGACGGGATGGTTTATCAGTACCATATAGGAAGTTTGTAATGAAGCATGATATTATCGGCTGGTGGAATCTCCCTTACCAAAATCACTGCCTCCTAATTTAGAACCTGAATAATTGCATGGATGGAGTTGTCTCTTCTCGCTGCCCCCTGGGCTTGGTGATCTAAATCCTTCATGCTCCGGGCATGGTTAACAATATCTGGGAAAGACCTCTACAAGACCAATATCCATTCACCCTGACCTCCTAGGTACAATCTCAATTCATAATTAAAGCAAAGAATCTGCTCTTCCTCGATAGTGAAAAAATTACCAGTATGTCTAGAAAGCTCAATGAATCGAGCCTCATACTCAAAAACTATCATAGTAACATAGAGTACGCCTGCAAACCGAGACCAAAATGCGTATCGTGTGCTCCTCATCATATACTGGGCGATGAAAGCTTCTTAAATATTTCCCTAAGTCATTGAGGCTATACCTAATGGTCAGCGATCTCCTAGCACTCTCCACTAATGGCTGGCAGTGCCATCAAGAAAATAAGTAGTAAAGTCGGGCCCATGCATCTCCAATAACTCTAAGGTCCTTAGACGCTCCTCAAAGAAGATGATAAACTCATGGGGATCCTGACCCTGTGCTCCAGAGAACTTAGAGGGGGAAATTCATTAGAAGTGGTCTAACATCTTCCTCAGAACAGAAGCTAGTACAACAGGTGGTGGTTTATGCATAGGTGTAGTAACAGTCTGGCTTGTATGTTCAGTGATACAGGTGGTGCTACTAAGGCTTTAGATACTAAGGGAGGTAGTGCACCTTGTATCGTACCCTGAGTAGACGACTGTGGCCTATTCATTGATGCCTCATAGAGCATTTGCAACATTTTTTATAACAAGTATCTTAATTCGGAAGGCGGTGGATGTGTGAATTGTTGTGGGGGTACAGGAGCTTTTTGAAACTGTATAGTGGCTTGAGTAGTAACAATCAGCAGAGCATCCCCCACAACCTCCTACTTATTTGCTGGTGGAGGGTCTCGGTCTATGGATGAAGCTGGACACCTCTGATCGTTCACCTCTAATGTGACATGTTCCCTCCCAGTTGAAAATATAGTAGTAAGATTTTAGTAAAAATTACTTCCTTGCATCTCACCATCTGTGAAAGAGTGAAGCCAAAGTGATATTTTCAAAAATGGTACGAGTATTAATGCACAACAAAAATAAATAAATGAATGTTTTCCTAAATCACCCCATAGCAACCTGAAGATTGGATACAAACTTCAACGCACTGATCCACAAGATTCTACTAAGTACTTGCGTCAATGCGAAAGAGATTGTGATCCTAAGCTTTGATACCACTCTATCACAACCCAAATTTCGAGTCATGATGGTAGCTACATCCATCCCGTAGAAAAGCCTATACTAACAGACTAGAGCTACTTGCAATGGGCCATAAATGCTCACAAAAAACAAACATGTAATAAGTATCTGACAAAGCTAGAAACTAAAGGCAGAAATTAATAAATATAATCCAAACCTAAAACTGGTACCAATGGCATATAGAGCTACAAATCAGAGAATTCAAAGGTAAATTTATACAAGTACAACATACTATAAATTAATACTACAAAAGGCACGCAATGAAACAAAATAAAGCAAGCTATAATAGTTGGAAGCCACAATCATATCGAACATCAAATTCTACCGTAGTCTCTGCAGAACAACAATCTACCTGATCACATCCTGTCTGATAACCTCAACCGGTATCTACACCACAAAAGAGTATAAAATTGTAACATGAGTACCAAAACACGGGTATCCATTAGGCATCATAGGCCGACCAGGATCAAGTAAAGTACTAATAAAGAAATGGCTAGGAAAGATAAACATGTCAATAAGGGAAACTAAGAAGTATAAAACTAACTATCCTGCCAGAATTGGTAACACGAATAGACACTGAATCTAAACAAGTAAGTATCACGACCCAAAAATCTCGATCCATGATTGCATCTACCGCGCTCCTATAGACAAGCCTAACCCTACAGCCCGAAGCTACGCACAATGGGTTATAACTCTCAGAATGACCAACACCATAAAGGAAATATTAATAATACATAATAATGAAGTCCAACAAGAAATCATACGAAACTCGAATCCCAAAACCTAGTGTCAGTGGCATGTGGAGCTACTATACAGGATAAATGAAACATACAAAATACAAAATCTCCCCTAACGGGTAATATAATACGGGGCCTACTGTGGACCAAATGAAACAAGCAAAGTGAAGGAAACCACAGTCATCTCAGACAATAAAGCTCACCATAATCTCTATAATTAGTTGGATCTACTCTGCACGATCACTGCGATGCTGATAACCCCTACCTCTATCTGCACCAAGAAGGTACAGTAGTGCAGCATGAGTACCAAACAAGGTACCCAGTAGACATCATCGGTCGACTGTGTTAAGAATAATATGCGAGTAATAAAGTGAGGAAGTAATACAAGTCGGTAATTGTAAAGAAATAATAAGTAAACAAGGAGCTAATAATAATCAGGAGAGTGAGATATCGAATGTACAAATATAAAACTACAGGAGCTAAATAGGATAGATACAAACTACAAAGTCCAAAATCTAAAACTCGTATCGATGTAGAGTAGCATACCTGTGCTCTAGCCCCAGTCAAATGTCACCAACCATGATACCATGTGCGCAAGATCCACAAATAAGGAATGAATAAAAGGAAACTACTAAATAGGAAATAAAAGTAAACACCGAAAAACCTACCATCATCTCGTACCATCGATAAGTACAACCAGTACAACATATCCTGCCTGGCGCCTCATCTCGCCGATAGGACAAACAACACAGCAAAACCCACCATGACTCCCCCCTTAAGCCCAGTGAGTTTACACCATACTACAAAAAATACATAGGGGCATAGAAAAGTTAAGTACTTAGTACCCACCTCGGCACACACACCCTGTTAGTGCCAGTAACAAAACAAGGGCCCGACTATTTAATGCCAATATCAAACGAGGGCCCATCCCTTTAGTGCCAATATCAAATGAAGGCCTAGCCCTTTAGTGCCAATAACAGTCAAACCATTAGATAAACAGAGGATCAATACAGAAGTAGTAGTAAAGTAAATAACCATGATAACGAGAAATAACCAAGGTCTAGGATCCACTAAAGGCCACCATCTAAGAGCTCATCTCACCACACTCGTCGCGTAATAGACAAAAATAAATTCTGGGGTCAATGGCCTCACACGGTGGGCCAAGACCTGGGCTTGCAACCCTTAACCCTCTAAGCCTTCTCACGGGCCCCTAAAATCCAACAATGGAGAACAACAGAGAAATGAGGATCAACCTAATTAACCCATCGCACACTTCTAGCCATGTCACAAGCATAATAATATTAACCCAGTCTATAATGCACAAGATAAACCTAGCCTACCTGGATACCGATGGAAATCCTCAAAGTACACACGTCGTGGATTCGAAGCTCTAATACAGTCAATACCACCCGAAATTAAACAAAATGCAAGCCTACGGGTCAAATAGGAACAAGGGGACCCATATTGCAATTAGCAACCCAGATCAGGAAATAGGCCCTGAATATTAAACTAAAAATATGAGTGTGAAAGTGTCGGTTAAGGGAACATGTGGTTCAATTTTAAGCCTAAATGGACCATCAGAAGGTCCTCAAAATAGCCCGGAAGCGGTGTGATTAAAAGTGCAAACGTTGCACAAACACCATAAGCTAAAATAGGTGAAATATACAACCAGAGTGAGGTGTCGCCTAGACACTAAGCATTAACCAGCCGAAATACAAGAATTGCACTGCAATTCAACTAGAAAGAAAAGGGTGAAATAGAAAAAACTAATCAAGTACCAACAATGGCAAAAAACTACCAATTTCACGAAAATAACAAAAAAGGAACAACTCACCAACTAGAGGGAGGACGAGGGTGATCTTGGGGAGGGACTTCCCTTCATTTGGCTGAGTTTGGAGCCTAGAGTGCAACATGGATGTAGCAGCAACTAAGAAGAAAAGGAGGAAAGTGATCTTAAAATTTAAGAAAATAGCTTATATATTTGCAGCCCTTTGTTCATCGAGATAGCGTGGGCAAGGGTCTCGATCGCGATGAGATGGGTTGCTAGGCATTGGGGTAGTACGACTTGGGTCACGATTCGTAGGGAAGAGGGGCAAGGCATTACAATCACATGAGTAGGCTCCACAATCACAAAGAAGGAACATTCTTGCACCAAACACAGTTTTGACATCAAAAATCACAAATATCAAGATGGCCTAGAACAACATCAGAAATGTGTTTGAAAACCAAAATATGCAAACAAATTATTCATGTATATCCAAAACAACATTCCAAACTCAATAGTGTATACAAAATTGAGCTATAAGGTTGTTTTGAAAGAATGTTGACTAAGTCAATGCCTTTGGCCAAGGTTCACAACTTCCACGCACAACCTCAAAACAGCAACAACAACTCCAAGAAGCAAACCAATAACTCAACTAGCCTAAAATTAACATTTTAGAGCTAATAGAATCGATGAAAACCCAATCCGAAGCTCCGATCATCAAAACACCACTTAGTCTCCAAAATGAAATTCGGCTGGGCTGAATTTCCACAAAACCACCAAACCTCAAAATGAAAAGCTCAAAATACAAACTTAGGATCTACCTAGACCAAATTCGGTATTTCAGAGCTAACAGAACTGTCAAAATTCAATTCTGAGCATGTTTACTACTATTTACTCTTGAATTCCATTATTTTAAAACTAAAACTTCAAACCAGGGAAATTGAGATAATGAGCAAACAAGTCACCAGGGCACTAAGCTACCCATCCCAGCAGGTCATAAACAACCTCGGGAAACTATAAATAGAACTACGCATTGGAGAAGACGAAACTCAAGGAACTAACCGAGTGGGTCATTTTAGTAAGTCTATGAAAGGACTCTACAAAGAAGTAGTTGTCAATCTCCTAGTGCTGAAAAAAATTGTAGAAAATGTACCTAAACTCCAGTTGAGTATACTAATATTGAAATGATAGTTAGAGGTAAACACAAGTAATAAAGATTAATTTAAATAAAGGAAAGAATTCGTATAACCCAAATGGCCCTTCATAAGACCATTGAGTACAAATTGTAAGCAAACATACAAAACCTACCTGACGCCTCATCCCATGGTAGGCACAATCAACACAAACAGGAACTCACCATGACTTCCCCCTTAAGACCAATAAGTAACAAAATACAAATAGAATGAATTCATATGGTGAAAAAAAGTAAATCAGGACATAGCCATCTCGATAAAGGATTCCACACCTTAATATACACAGTGGGGGCCATGCACAAAAGGTCCACGCATCGCAATCAATAGTGGTGAATGCTTCAGAGGGTCGTGCCTCAATATCAACAGTGGAGACACACCCCGGAGGTATGCGCCTCATAATAAATAATAGGGACCTCACCCCAGAAGATCCATGCCTTAGTAATATAGTGGGGCATGCTACCCAGGAGGTCTGACCTAATTGTCAATAATAAGGGTAGCTCCCCAGGAAGTCCGCGCCTCACCATTAATATTGGGGGACACACCCCAAGAGGTCCACACCTTAGTATCAACATTGGGGGATGCATCCTCGAAGGTCCACACCTTAGTATCAGTAGTGGGGGCCACGCCTTAGGAGGTTCAAGTGTCAATATCAAATGTAGGGATCATGCCCAAGCAGGTTTGCGCCTTAATATCAATAGTTGGGGTCGCGCTCCAAGAAGTCTACGCCTCAATATCAATCTATAACGGGGGCGCATACCTCAGTTCCCAAGACATAACCTTGCGATAGTTGAAGCTTTAATCCAATTATATCATATAAATAGGGATATAACACCAGGTAGTCATGGCATAACGTATATATATAGTTAAGAAGGCTCCATAAAATTATTAATCTAGCAAATCCTTCTATCTTTATTTAAAATTAGTAACAGTCCCTCCACCATATCCTCATGTCACGCCCATGCTTATCCTACCAGAGATCAATATTTAAAATGCATAAACACAGTAAAACAATGATAAACATACATCTCACTAGGACCTTCCTAGGGCCACAAAATAAGAACTCATATAACTCACAAAGTCTCTTCATTGTCCAACACGACCACTTGTACTTAAGGAACTCGTGGTTTAAAAATGAGTTCAGTTGGACCACTAGAAGGTCTTCAATTGTTCGACCAAAGTTTAAGCTAAAAAATGGAAAATAATTCAAGAACCAAAACATAAATCAAGTGATCTACCCTCTTGGAAATCGAAGGAAGATAACCCAACAGTGATAATTGACTTACCAACAGCCCACTAGACAGTAAGAAAAGAAATTACATTAGGCTTTCATACCCAAGGAACAATTCCTCCATTAAAGATTCAACACAAGCTTTCAGAAATAAGAAGGAGTGAGAAAAACATACCCAAAATATGGAGGAATGCTAGGAACCCGCCACACAAAGTCCCCACATTAATTCCCGAAGATGAAAAGTGAAAATAGTAAAATTGGAGCAACAAATTATGAAGTTGAAATGAAGGAAATGACTGAAATTTTGAGGTGTGCCTTTTATATTCTAATCGAGCTATAGTACAATTGTGGTGACCCAGCACGATCATTCCCAAGGCCCGTGTTAGAAACCATTACAATTCGCTAAAAGAGAAAAAGAAAAACACATTGCAACCATATGAAGAAGGCCTGATCATGTGAAAGGATGAAAATTAGACTTATTTCCATCATACCAAAAGAGCGTGATCACGTTGAACACCCAGATCTACAGATTTTCTACAAAAGCTAAATTTTCCAACAACATTCGAAATTGAAATAGAGCCCAATAGCAACAAACCAAATATGCATCTTACATGAAAAACATACTTCGACATAATGGAATTAATGAAATAACCAACGGGGGTCGTTTGAGAAAAAAACCCTAAACCAGACCAATTAAAAACAGCCAATTTCTCAAATTTCCATAAATACCCCTAAAATGAGCCCGGTCAGCTTCATAGCCATACAAATGACCCAATTAGACAAAAGTCATTATTACGGAGCTAATGGAAATTTTAGATTTCTTATCCTATACTTTGATCACTAAAATCCCTCCCAGCATCAAAAATGAACTTTGGATGAACTAAATTTCCACACATCAACTCAAACTCAAGATGGGAACCCCAAGACATGAACTAAAGGTCCAACTAGACCAAAGTCAGCATTACAGAGCTAAAAAACTGTCCGAATGTAATTTTGAGTGTGTTTATAAAGAATTCACTCTCAAGTTCCACTATTTAAGGTTAAGCCTTAAAAATAGGGAAATTGAGATAATAGGCTACAGAAGTGCAAAGAAACTAAACCAATGGTCACAAAAAGTCATAAATTACTTGGGGAAGCTAACAGAAAGATCTAAACACTAGAGTAGCTGACGGGAATATAAATGACCAAACGTCATTACAACATCCACTATACTAAATAGGACCTTGATCCTCAAAAGTCAAGGAACGAGTAGTACCTGAAGGCTCAATTTGATGTGGATACTAGACCTGCATATCATGCTCTTTCTTCTAGGTAGCCTCCTCTACTAGTTGATGCGCCCAACGAACCTTAACCACTAAAATATCTCTAGATATGAGTCATCCCATATCCCTATCTATAACGACCTTTGGCACATCAACGTAAGTCAAAGTATCATCTATCTGCACATAATCTCAGTGAAGCACCTGGGATAGGTCAAGCACATACCGATGAAGCATCGATACATAAAATACAAGATGAACAATAACAAACTCTAGAGGTAAGAAATTCATGCAAAAAATATCTTTAACCCTATACGTGATATCATAAGGCCCAACAAAAATGGGGCTAACCTTACCCCGCCTACCAAACCTCATAACTCCCTTCATGAGAGACACTTTGAAGAAGACCATACCACCAATACTATTCTTTAGCTGCAAAAGTCTGCAATGTACGTAGAACTTCTACCTGTTATGCATTGACTTAAGCTAATATCAAATAACCCTGACCCTTTTTATGGAATCACAAAGACAATCAAGACTCGACTTTGAAACCACTTTACTACAAAACCAACCAATAGGCAATCTGTAATACCTACCATGCAAGGGGTCAAAAGGCGCCATCTAAATGTTTGAATGAAAATTGTTATTATACGAGAAGAAGCCTAATGTTTATCCCATTTACAACCAAAATCAAAAGTACAGGCCTTCAACATATCAAAGAAGTACTTGAATAGTCCTTCTTGAACTGTCTGTCGGTCTGAGGATGAAATATTATACTGAAGGTGACCTTAGTGCCGATCTCTCTCTACACTGATGTAATGACCCTCATGGTCATTTATGATAAATACGTGATGTCTTGCATCGTAGAGCATTTCAACAGTTTCCCTAAGTCATTTATGACTTGTTGGGACCGATAGTTCGGAACCCTGGCAACTCGGTCGAGAAATATCTCAAAATTCCTATTTTAGAGCCTAAAGTAAGTATTCATTGACCAAAGTCAACTTTCCCTCAAGACAACCTCAGAATTAAATTCCGATAGTTCCATTAGCTCCGGAATGCCAAACAAAGTCAAGATTGACCTTAATTTTGTGTTTTGGAGGTTTCGTTTGCAGGTTAGGCTAATCTGTGAAAATTGTTAAGTTTTAGCCTAAAAGCTGAGTTTGTGTGGGAACTCGATGTTAGGAGTGTTGAATTGGAATTCTGATGTTTCCAACAGGTCTGGAATGATGAATTTAAGCTAGGAGAGGTGTTGGTTTATTTTTCTGGAGTGTTGTTGTGGATTTGAGGTGTTGGTGGAGGTTTGTGCAGTGTTGGAGCTGCTGGTTTTTTGGTTTATCTGGTGCAGATTGGTTTTTCTGCGTTTTCTAGAAGAAAATTGTATCCAATGCTATTTTTGTGGATTTCATTGAGTCCAAAATATGTTTTCCACTCAGAAAACATATAAATTTGGTTAAATTTGGACTTGGATTCAATTCTGTAGCTCAATTGGAAAATCTGTGCTTTTTCTGCAGATTTTTTTCTATATCGGCTTGCCGGTGAGCTGTCTCGACGTTTTTGTTCTTCCTCGGTGGTTTTGCTTCTTATCGGTATGATGATGTGCCGATGTACCGATGTACCGACATGACGATGTGCCGATGTACCGATGTACCGATATGATGATGTGCCGATGTACCGATATGGCGGTGTGTTATCTCGGCATATCGGTACGCAGTCTAGGCATCTTGTTCAGTCTCGGCGTTGTGGCAGGACACCGGTATGTGTAGACCGGTAGGCTTCCAGGCACCCAGTCTGGCTCCGGACAATGTAGACGGCATCTCGGGTGGCCACTTCGGCAACCGGACTAAATTGTTTGGCATCGGTGTACTCGAACACCGGACGCCGAATTCCCTACTCATCTCTTCTCTTCCAGATTTCCTCTTCTCCTCATCTCGTCTCTTTGACTTCGGCACCTGGCAGGTCGGTAAGCCATGTCGGCAGCCGGTAAGCCGGTAAGCCATATCGGCACTCGGATGACCCCATGAGGCGAACACATCGCCGGATTCATCTCGTTGTCCTCTTTCTTCTCCTCCTAGTCACCGTATGGCACATTTTAACTTAACTGGAGATCTTCCTCCAGCTTAGCCGATCTCCACACTTAGAATATTTTCTGTTTCTTTCAGAATTTCCAGA
>JBDJHY010378472.1:0-18371 GCA_039654485.1 Withania somnifera | reverse complement strand
AATACCAAATATAGTTCATTATCGACAGGTGTTTCTAATAAAACCCAATGACAAAGAAACTTTAAACTATGATCAAGTACTCAAAACTCAATCGATACATCCCAAACGTAAACCAATATGTGAATAGGTTAAATTCGATGTTTCAAATCCAACAAAACCATACAATTTCAAATGTCAACTTTATCCCCTCAAATTATCCAAATGGACTAGAAAAGAAAAAGAAGGTCCAACTAGACCAAAATCAACATTTCAGAGTTGATGAAACTGATGGATTACCATTTTGATATCCTCAACTCCAAGTGACCCCTAAAGTTCCATATTTCTCATTTAAGGCCTTCAAAAGCAAAAATTTTCAAAAACTTTCTCAAAAACTATTATGTCTCCGAACCAACCATGGAATCAAACTTACTGTAGTATAATTTAACTATAGAAAGGGAAAAACATTTCAAGATACACAGAAATTAAAAAATTAACCTTGAGGGTCTTTACAAATCTATTTGATCATCTTTCTGGTGCCGCCATCTTTTCCAAGACTAATTTGAGGTTTGATTACCACCATTTGAGGATCATGCCTTCAGATATTCCTAATATAGCCTTTTAGACTAAATATGTCCACTATAATTTATTGGTGATGTCTTTTGGGCTTACTAATGCCCCAGCCGCATTCATGGTGTTGATGACTGGTGTGTTTTATTCATATTTGGACTCTGTTGTCATTGTTTTCATTGATGATATATTAGTGTATTCCAAGACAGAGGTTGATCATATTTGACACTCAAAGACCGTACGCCAAAGGTTGCAAGATGAGAAATTATATTCTCAATACTCAAAGTGTGATTTTTGGTTAAGTTCTATGGCATTCTTAGGGCACATGGTGTCCAAGTAAGGTAATATGGTTTATCCGTCCAAGATTATAGTTGTGCATGACTGGGTGAGACCTACTTCACGGACTGAGATTTAGAGTTTTTTAGTTTAGCGGGATATTATATGAGGTTCATGTAGGGTTTATCTTTTATTGTAGCTCTATTGACTAGATTGACTCAGAAAAATATGAATATTTAGTGGTTGGATAAGTGTTAGGAGATCTTTCAAAATCTCAAATCTGATTAACTTCTACTCCTTTCTAACTTTTCCCGTGGAGGGTAAAGGTTTTACCGTGTATTGTGATATTTTTAGAGTTATCTTAGATGTAATATTGATACAGGATGGTAAGTTTATGGCCTATGCTTCGAGGAAATTAAAGGTGCATGAGAAGAACTGCTCTACTCATGATTTAAAGTTGGTTGTGGTTGTGGTTATGGTTGTGTTAAAGTTGTGGAGGCATTATCTTTATGGGGTGCATTTTGAGGTGTTCACAAAACACAAGAGTCTACAGTATATCTTCAGCTAGTAGGATCTTAATTTGGGCAGTGTCGTTGGTTATATTTGCTAATGGACTATTGTATTACTATCTTGTATCATCCAGACAAGGCCAATATGGTAGGGGATACCTTTAGGAGGAAGTCCTTGAGTATGGGTAGTATGGATTCTATTCAAGAAGAGGAAAGGTGTTTGGCTAGAGAGATTCAGAGTCTAGCAAATAGTTTAGTTAGGTTGTAGATTTTTGATAATGGTAGGGTTCTTGCATGTTTGGAGGCCAATTTTTCATTGATAGAGCAGATTCGTGCAGCCAAGTTTGATGATGCTATTGAGGTCCATTTGTGATAAGTTATTGGGGGTGAGTCCATGACAATCTTATGAGATCTAAGGGTGTTTTAAGGATTAGGGACCAGATTTGTGTTCCTAGTTACACTGAATTTGTTAGATTGGTATTGGAGGAGTCCCACAGATTGAGGTATTCCATTCCTCCAGGGACAACAAAGATGTATCATGATCTGAGTCAGAATTACTGGTAGTACCGTATAAAGAAAGATATTGCAAAATTTGTTGCTATGTTTTGAACTATCAGCAGGTGAGCACCATAGGTTAGGAGTTATATCTCAGATGTTACTCATCCCCAAGTGCAAATGGGAACACATACTATGGATTTTATTGTTGGATTTCCTAGAACATTAGCCATTTTTTATTCCATTTGGGTGGTTGTTGATCGATTGACTAAGTCTGATCTTTCATTTCGGTGAAAGTAAAGTATAGTTCCAAAAAGTTAACTCAAATTTATATTATTCAAAGTATTAAACCTCTTGGGCTTTCTATATCCATTATATCTGATGAAGGAACTCAATTCACTTTTCACTTTTAGAGTACCATAGTGTGAGATGGGTACTCAGTTAGATATCAGCATAAATTTTCATCCCCAGATGGATGGATAGCTTGAGTGTACTATTCAAGTGTTAGAGGATATGTTGCAAGCATGCGTCATTGACTTTGGTGATCGTTGGGACCAATACCTTTTATTTTGAAGTTTGTAATAACAACAGTTATCAGTCGAGTATTCAACTGGCTATTTATGATGTGGTATATGGTAAGTGGTGTAGATATCTGATTGGATGGTTTAAGACTTTGGAGTAGAGATCGTAGGTATAGATTTGTTATGAGACTCCATAGAGAAAGTTATACTGATTCAAACTCGACTGTTTATGGCCCAGAGTAGACAGAAGAGTTATATTGATAGGAGGGTTAGAGTTTTGGAGTTTATAAAGGGTTATTGAGTGTGGTTGAAGGTTTTACTCATGAAGGGTGTGATGCAATTTTGGAAGAGAAGGAATCTTTACACTTATTTCATTGGTCTTTTTCAGATTTTGGAGAGGAAGGGAGAGGTGGCTTACAAGTTATTCTTTAACTTGGTTTGTCTGTGTTTCATCTAGTTTTTATGTTTTTATTCTTAGAAAGTATATACTTGATGAGTCTCATGTGATCTAGTGGGATTCGGTTAGTTTGGATATAGATTTTTCATTTGAGGAGGGTCCAATCAATCGACTAGTCTATTTGGGAGATCAATTATGGTATGTGTAGCCATTACCTTAGTCGTTTGACTCTTCAGGTACTTCTTCTTTCTTATGTTCGAGGACCAATATAGTTTTTGGTGGTGGATGTTATAATGACCCTCTAGGTTATTTTTCTATTTTCTTCATATTTGACCATTTTTCCCTTCCCGTATTTGCATCATGATAAACTAATATTGGTTGCAAGGTTAGTTTGGAAACAGAATGGATTTAGAAAAAATCTTGAGGAATTTTGGTTTTTGAGGGTTTAAAGTGAGAAATAATAAACTCTATGGGCCATTTGGAGTTTGATGGCTCAAAATTGAAATCCATTAATTTCATCAGCTCTGAAATGTCAGTTTTGGTCTAAAGGGACCTTCATTTTATATTATGGCCCATTCGTGGTGATTTTAGGTGGTTTGATGGGATAAAGTAGAAGTTTAGGAGGAATGGTTTACTTTCATCAAAATTCAGAGTTAGAGTGGCTGAATTTGAAATACAACAATTTCGTTGGATTTTGGAGGTAGCTTTTTGCCTAGAATGAGGTCTCTTATATCTTCAATAAGTCCCAGGGGGATTTTGGTATTTTCAGTTAAAAATGGATCCTTAGCTTTTATCGAGCCAAGGAGAGCTTTTATCCATGTTTTAATGGTTTCTTTTAGTATGGAAACTCAAAGTTATTATGCTTTCATACATGGTTTGTTTGCACAGGGTTTTAAATGAACCCCAAGGGTCCATTTCGAGTTGTTTCATTGCTTACAATTACAGACATAGACGGTTGTTGTTATTGTTGTCATTTGAGGGCCTCCGTGTTTTTGGGTTGGACCGCATTTGCAAAGGGTTGATTTGGGAAGGCATCGCGATAGCGATGAGCCTCCCATGATTGTGATAAGAAGGTTGTGTTGCCTTCCGTGATCTCAACATAATGCCCATGATCACAATAGTTTTAAGTCACCAACTCCTGCGAACACACCCAGGTGTCGCATTCTCAATGAACAGTGAACTTGGGCAATGGAGTTTATTAAGCCAAACTATTTCATTATTTTTCAAATTTTGATCATATATTTTACTCAATCTTGGTGAGAACAAAAAGGAAGATTTCGAGGTTTAACAATTGGTTAACGATTCTAAACCCTTTTTCGTTACTTGCTACTTTATGATAATTGAGCTTATGTTTGATATTTGTTGATGAACTGAGGTTATCCTTGATACTTGATCATGAAAAGAGAATGATGTTGTTACTTGATTAGGATTGAGAATATCCTTATACTAGACATCAATTTGAGGTTATTATAGATACCTGATTTGGGTTGATGTTGTTATCTGTTTTGAGATAATCACTTATGGGGTAGAGCTGGTGAATAGTCATACCTCATGTAGATTTCTCTAGTATATCTTGATTTATATTATTGGTTGTTCTACTGTATATGAACCATTTGCAGGTTGTAGTATAGGGGGTTAGTTGGATGTCAGGAGCATTTTCTAGTTCTTTATTTGTAAACCAGCCAAGGATGATGCTGAGTACTATTGATTTTGTAACCCTTGCTTTTTCAGGACTTTTAGTGAAGGTGTTGTATTAGATCATTCTTGAGATCTCTTCTCTCATTACTAGCAGCATATTGTGGGACATTTAGAGGTAGTTTCCATTATCTCGTAGTATCTGATGTCTTGATCTTCCTTATCTCAGTGTCTTTAATTTCTTTGATAAACTTGATGGAAATGTAGACCTACTTTAAACAAAATTTGGATTTTTACAGTAGTATCACTACCCGATTTCGCGGATCATGATGGCACCTACTATACCACCAGCAGGAGAACCAGCCCTATAGTCTGAAGCAGAGGACTACTATATCAATTGCTGAAAGTACAAGAATAATAATCAGAAGATAAATAAAATATGGAAGTTCAAGAATCAATAAATACCTAAAACCCGATATCAGTGTCAAATGAACCATTAAGTACAAAAATAATAAATCCAAAATATGTCTAAAACAACTATTTCTCTGAAATACATGGAGATCATATATAAATGCCCAAGGCTAAAGAGAAGCAGGTAAAAGCTAGATGCCAAGCTCACCCTGAATCTCTGAAGTAAGATGTAAACTGTACTAACAACTGGTTGTGATCATGGTCGGGAACCTATACTCGGATCTACACATATGCAAATGCAATATGAGTATAAGCTGCCGAAGCAACCCATACCCAGTAGGCTTCGAGGGCCCACTAGGTACATAACATTATAAAATAAGTAAATAACGGAATACAATAAAGGGGTCATGGAAAAAAATAGCACAACATGGAAAGATAGCTACTCAAATAAGAGTCAAATACGAGTAGATATGTATCTCTAGCTAATCATATACAATATCTCAGGAAAAGAAGACAACATACCTGAAAATCCTTACAACAATATATGTAATTAATAATACAATAAATCAAGGGTCAAAGAAGATAGGAGTAGAAAATGGACGGTATACCGGTAACCTCAAGCAAAAAGGATGAATGAATGAATGAACAGTACCATAAAGCACAAAAATCCCACATAGCATGGAGTATCAATTAACTAATAATAATAATTATCAGTAATAATCATAATAAGGTAATGCAAATAAACGCTGTCAAATTCCCCGAAAAGAAGTGCAACGTACACCAAAAGAAACATGCTCACCTTAGGCCTTACATCTCAGCCAGGGTACACTGATGAGACCAAGTGTAGAAAATAGCACAGTACATGAAGTGACCAGTCCTGAGTACACATATCATCCGGTACCCATAGGTCCAGCAGGTAGAACCCATGGAAGGCTAACCTAAATTTCCCGCGTATATTTATAACCCTGTACTCCATATACTCCCCCTCTGGATCACGTGGAAGCCCAGGGGCAGGTCCATGGGGGAACGTCACCATGTATAATTCTAACATTATCATAAAATCACATCCCAAATCATAGAGCCTCAAGGGTCTCAATAGTATGGCATGTCGTGCCTAATATCAATAGTACCATCACGCTATCTTCAGCAAGTTAGGTGTCCAATGCCTCAATGTATAACTGTATCACCAATATCCTTGATAAGTTGGTATCTTGTATCCAATATTAGTAATGTGATAGGTCTCAAAGGCTATACTCACTACCATACGATGACGGTCTCAAGTCCCAGCAGCTGTACTCACTATCGATTCTGGGTCGGACTCAAGTCCCAACATTAATTAGTCCAATGATAATGCCCGGTGTAGGTGTAAAACCTAGGCTAAAACAAGTAAAGATAGTGGTATTACCGGTTGCTCGATACCACGTTGAGTCTAAAATAACAAAAAGGCAATTTACTTATATTATTATTAAGTATTCCACTTCATCAACTTATATTGTTATTCATCATTATTACAAAATCTTTTTTTAGCCTCTACGGCTCAAGAATCATGTAGTGATACCGACCCAATCCTAATGCACTCTTATCGGCTCAAGAATAATGTAGTAATACCGACCCAGACCCAATGCACTCTCATCGAAGCCATAGGCCCAACCTCTCGTGTCATGAATACACAACAAGTCAAAAAGTATTTATATCAATATATATAATTATGTAATATCAACATCCTATGCTCTGACCAGGTATTTCTAGTCAATATCTAAGTCGCAGACACCATCTCACTTAGATGCCAAACTATAAATGTCAACATGGATGATCGAAAGAATGGTACAGGATCACTATATCCACCTAGCTACCCAAGCCAATGATGCTATTTAATACTATTATTAAAGTTATAAGCCCATAGATAGCCCAAGGGAGACTACATGTCATCTGACGATAAAGCGCATGTCACGAATCCTACTCCGACTGATGTCGAACGATCTCCTAATGATCTGAAACTTGTGCCAAAGTATTCTATATATTAATATAATTCCAATGGTATATTTTATGCTAGGTTGTTCTAGATTGGGCCTAAAATTGGGCATAAAATAGGCTTGCGGGCCAAAACTAAAATTGAACTTTACTACGGGGTTCCCGACGTCATTAGGAATGTGTGCTTCGAAATTGAGAACGATTTGAGCGTTGTAAGGGATTTAAAAGATCCCGGATACATTTGACCATAACAAGGTCAAAGATTCAGTCTTTATGGGTTTAATATTTGAATTTCAATATATAATTGATACTAGAAGCAATGTGTACCCAAATAACGAAGAATTTCTCGATAATATAGAGATTATGAAATATTTTTACCAATTTCAACACCTTAAGCCATTAATGGTGAAAAGTAAAAATTTGAAGAGTTTCAAGACATAATTCGAAGAAGAAACTTACCAAATTGCGTAGAAGTTGAAGGAAACTAAGTGAGGAACATGCTCAGCCTTGGAATGAGGTTTGAGAGAAGATTTTTGCTAAAAAAAATGGGTTGAAATGAAGTATGTTTGGTGAAATAAGAAATTTTGGTCGTGTAGGAAATTATAAACTGCCAGGTATAGCAATTATTGCGATCGCGTACTATCTACCGTGATTGCGTGAAGGGGTCGTGATCGCGTCGCAATTACGCAAAGGATTTTCTGGGGACATATCGGGATCACCTAAAGATGATTGTGATCACACAGAAGGGAGAGTTTAAATAATGATTGTGGGGAACCCAATGCGATCACGATAAAGACCTGCACCTGCACCTATTACAGGTTTCTGCTGAAATTTTTAGAAACTCCAATTTGGGCCCCGAAAATAAGATAGACCCCAAATTATATAATCCAAATATGTATTTTGAGTGAAAAACACATTTCAGACACAATAGAATCGACAAAATTTTCATCAGAGGTCGTTTCGACTGAATATTGACCAAGTCAATACTAAATCTAAACTCAAGAATTCAACAACCAATACTTCGAAAATGCAACGACAAGTTCAAAAACTGAAACAACACCTCCACTAGCCTAAAATCATCATTCCAGCGTTGTCGGGAGCATCAAAATTCAGATCTGACACTCTGAACACCAATTGACTACCCAAGCTCAACTTTATGCTTTAAACTTAACTAACTCCAAAATTTGGCCTAAATTGCAAATGAAAACTCAAAAAACACAAACTTAAGGTCAATCTTGACTTTGTTTGGCATTCCAGAGGCAATTGAACTGCCAAAATTAATTCCAAGCTCATCTTGAAGGAAAGTTGACGTTGGTCAATAAGTACTTAGTTTTAGGCTCTATAATAGTCAATTTGAGATATTACTCAACCGAGTCACCAGGGATCCAAGCTACCGGTCCCAGAATGTCATAATTGACTTGGGGAAACTATTGAAATACTCTAGAATGTAAAATGTCATGCATTTATTATAAATGACACAGTACTGAAGGATATTTTACACCTTAAAGTAATTTTTATCCCAAAAACATTCATTCACTAATAAAATTATTGATGGAAGTCTTTAAAAATAATAGGAATAGGGATACAACTTTAGGAAATAGGAAAATATGTACAAGATAAAGGCATCCTACATAGGGACAATACTTACATATATATTTCCTCGAAAGAAACTCATCTATCATTGATCTTTTGGACTTGTCAACTTTTGGATATATGAATTAGTGGTCCATCTCCAAATAATGTTTTAATGACCCTCCCGATATTTTGTTTTTATGCAAAATGTTCTACCCTTTCCCGTAGTTGTCTTATATAACATTTTACCATTAGATTGGTTGGTTTAAGATTCGTTGTGTTTACTTTGATTTTAGGAGAGATTGTGATTTTTGAAAGAGGTAAGGGTGAAATTTTTTACTTTAGTCTATATTTGAGTTTTTGCATCTTAAAATTAAATTCATTAGTTTCATCCGCTCTTAAATATGGATTTCATCTTGAAAGGACCTTTAATTTACATTTCAGAGCCTTCAGTGCAAATTTAGTGTTTAGACAGGATAAGTTATGAGTTTGAGCTTAGATGTCCCTTGTGGAATTTCTCTTCTTGCAGCCCCCTTGGGCTTGGTGAGCTAGAATCTCCATACTGCGAGCATGGTCGGCAATATCCAGGAAGGGCTTCCTTAGGAACAACATCCATTCTACCTTACCTCACAGTTAAAACCTCAAACGATAAGTAAAGTAGTGAACCTGCACCTCCTCTATAGGTAATAACTCACCGCATTCCTAGAAAGCTCAATGAACAAACATTTATATAATGCAAATAATTCTTTTCTATTAATTTCCCATTTATTTTCAGTTTCTGAAAATGTTCCTGAATAATATCTACAATGGTGTTCTATTTTCTCATTATTGTATCTATATTTAAGTATTCCTCCGTAACAATTATTACTTGCATCTGATTCTACTATGTAATTAAATATTTTATTTTCATCTGGAAAACATAATTTTGGTAGGTTTTTACAACATTCTTTTATTCTCTTTACTTGTTCTTGATCTTCTTCATTATAATTGTATTCAACATCTTTCTTTAATTTTTTCTGTAAAGGTTTTAAGTATTCTGCTAATTTTGGTACATATTCTCTAACTTGATTTACTAGTCCTAAAAAGGATTGTAATTTCTTTTTCGTATCTAATATTTCTTCTGAGTTTATAATTTTTTGTACTATATGTTGTTGCATTTTAATACCATTCTTATCTATTTGTATTCCTAAAAATTCTATTTGGTTTTGCATAATTTCTGCTTTTTTCTTACTTAAACTTATTCCTGAAATATTTACTATATCTATAAATGCTTCTAGTAAGTATATATGATCTTCATATGTTTTTTAATATAACAGTATATCATCAATATAAATTATACAGTTATGTAATTTTGAGCAATGTCTACCGTACAAAGCCTCGAATGGTTCCATTTGAATGCTGGAATGGTAGTTGTTATTATATGAGAACTCTGCCAAAGACAAATTTTGATTCCAACTACCATTGAAATCAATGACACAAGCCCGAAGCATATTTTGGAGTACCTGAATGGTCCACTCAGACTGACCATTAGTCTGTGGACGAAAAGTAGTACTCAAAGCTACCTCTATACCCATATCATGTTGTATAGTCCTCCAAAAATGTGAAGTAAACTATGTATCCCTGTCTGAGATAATGGAAATTTACACCCCATGCAGTCAAAGAACTTCCTTTAACACATAAACCTCAAGTCTTTCAGCACCCTAAGACGACAAAGTCGTTAGGAAGTGATTAGATTTGGTTAAGTGATCCACGATAACCAAAATGTAGTCTTTACCTATCAAAGAATAAGGAAGTACATCGTCTTTGCCCCTGAAGTATGACTTTTTTTCTTCGATGGAATGAATTCTGAACAACGATCATAAATTGGATTCGAACCAATATTGCTTTTACGACTTTCCCTTTAGTCGATCATGATGGGAAGATCCCGCTGCCCAGGATCTAAACAAAATCCATGGTGATTCTTTCCCATTTCCATTTAGGAATAGGGAGTTGCTACAATACACCACTTGGTCTATGGTGTTGTAACTTCACCTTCTGGCAGTTCAAGCATTGGGAAACAGACCTGGTAACATCATACCTCAGATAACACCACCAATGGTGCTGTATCAAATCTCTGTACATCTTCTCTATGCCTGGATGTATGGAATATCTAGTACAATGGGCCTTATGGAGAATTATCTTAATTAAATTATCAACCTTAGGAACACAGTATGGTTGCTCATCCATAATACACTGTCAGAGTCTAAAGAAACATTATTGTAGACACCCTTCAGAACCAACTCTTGAATATGAACCAATAATCTAGCCTCGTACTATCACTATTAGATATGATCAAATAGAGTAGTTCTAGTATCAACATGTGGAAGAACTCTACTCGGATCTAGAATATCTAATCTGACCAAATAGTTAGCTAAAGAATCAATCTACAAGGCTAATTTCCTCTTTGAAACTGATATGGATGCCAAATGGCCCATGCTACAGCCTTCTGGCTTAAGGTGTCTACAACCACATTTGCCCTGCCTAGATGGTAAAGAATGTTGATATCATAGTCCTTAAAAGCTCAACCCATCTCTTGATTGTCTAAGATTAAGCTCCATCTGACTTAATATGTGTTGTAGGCCTATGGTTGTTAAATATCTCACAATGGACTTCATAAAGGTAATGTCTCAAAATCTTGAGCATGAAAAGTACCGTCGCCAACTCCAAATCATATGTGGGGTAGTTGCGCTCATGAACCTTCAACTGACATGAAGCATATGAATGACTACGTTGCTGTATTAGTAGATGCCTTAAAACAATACCAGAGGCATTTTAATAAACTATATTCATATGGTGCTCAATTGGAGTGACAATACTGTGCCAAAGTAAGAAATTCCTTAAGTCTTAGAAAACTGGAATCACAATCTTCAGACCACCAAAAAGGAACATCCTTTCCGGTCAATTTGGTTACAGCTGTTGGATAGATGAAAAACCCTGTACGAATTATTTGTAATAACCAGCTAACCCAACAAAAGTATAAACCTTAGAGGGAGTAGTAGGCTGAGACCAGTCACATATGACTGAAGCTAGATCTTCATCCACACTAATACCTGCTGAAGATACCACATGCCTCAAGAATGCAAATGAGTCTAACCAGAAATCACACATCGAGAACTTCGAATAGACAATCCTTAAATGTTCCTCATGCTTCTCCAAGATATGGGAGTAAACCAGGATTTCATCAATGAACAAAATCACGAAGAAGTATAATATAGTCTGAAAACTCTAGCCATAAGATCCATAAATGCGGATGGGGCATTAGTCAACATAAAAGACGTAACAGGAACTCATAGTGTCTGTAGTGAGTTCAGAAAACAGTCTTTGGAATATCACTAACCGAAATCCTCAACTGATGATAACCTAAACTCAAATAATCTTCGAGAAAAAAGTACCCTGAAGCTGATCAAAGGGATCATCAATCCGCGAAAAAGAATATTTTTTCTTAATAGTAACCTTGTTCAACTTCCTGTAAAATCAATAATAGTCTCGTCCTTTTTCTTTACAAATAACACTAGAGCACCCAATACTAGGATAGATATAACCTCTGGCAATCAAATCCTAAAGCTGAGTAAATGAGCTTCTAGAGCTCCATTGGAGCTATACGGCAAGGTGCAATTGAAATTGGCCTGGTGCTTGGTTCAACCTCTATAGAAAAATCAATAACACGCACGGATGGGAGGCTAGTAACTCATCAGAGAAATCATCAAGAAACACTCTAACAACAGGAACAGACTCAGGGGAAAGAAGATCAACACTCACATCACTAACATAAGCTAAGTAAGCTATATAATCCCTGGTTAAGAATCTACTAGCCTGCATACTAGATATCATTGGCATCAGGGAGTGCCTAATAGGTCCTTGCCACACCACCGAGGGCATACAGGGCACCAATAAGGCGATGATCTTAGGAAAAATAATTTAGGATTACATGATGAGGGGATAAACAATCCATGCACAGAATCATATCAAAGTCAATCATTTCTAGAGCCACAAGTTCAATCCCTATATAGTAACATCACCCACTTGATAAATTCGACCCACCACTATAGACTAGCCTATAGGAGTAGCAACTCTCATATGCACAAGTTAATGGCTCACACATAACTAATAGGGTATAAAATATATGGACACATAAAAGTTGTAGAACCAAAGTCAAGTAATACAAGGCTAAATAGTGACAAATAGATAATATACCTGTAACTACTGTATTAGAATCCTCGTTCGATCTCTATCGGGTACAACTTAAAATCGATGTTACCCAGCGCCTTTTTGATCTCTTTCTCTGTCCCTTCCTATGGATCTCTGGCCCCCGTCATGACCATTTTGAGTCATTGTCTGACCACTTCTAACCGGTGGTGGTACTGTCTGGAGAGGCTCTGCAGCCTGTGCTACTGAATGAATAGCTTGATATCGAGGACACTCTCTGGTATAGTGGCCTAGATCGCCATATTCATAACAACCCTAAGCACTACCCCGAATGAAACTACTGGTTGAACTACGCTAGCCACCACGACCCCAAAACCCTGAAGGTCTTCCCCTAGCGGGCTGGCTAGTCTGACCACTACTAGATGATGGTAAAGAGGCCTGAACTAGTCTATTAGGTTGCCTAGACTGGCCCTGCTGCGGCTGTTGCTGAGGTCCACGCCTGTCATACTATCTCCCAAAAGGTCGACGACTACCAAAATCGCCTTGATGGCTCTTATTGCCACCCTCTTAGGATGAGCGATGAAGTCTTTCCATGTTACAAGCATGATCAACCACTGTCAATAATGGACACCCCTGAGCAAGTAATAACTCAACCTCCATTTGTAACTCTGGTCTCAATCCAGCTTTGCTCATCCTCTGTCAGCATAATAGCAGTCGCATACCTCAAAAGCTGAGTGAAACAAGCTTCGTACTAAAAAACTGTCATCGATACCTATTGCAAGCTAATAAACTAAGCCCTCAGTACCTCATGAACACTGGGTAACATATTAATCCATGAAAGAATTCATAAACTGACTCCATGTCATTGGTGTTGACTTGTTGGTCTACTCTCTCAATACGCTCTCCACAAGACCTTAGCCTGCCCCTTTAATTAATACCTAATAAAATCAACTCCATGATTCTCTCTCAAGCCCAAAGTATGAAACCTCTCCTCTCACTCTACAATAAACTCATAAGGATTCTATCTATAGCCATAAGATAATCTCGGAGGCCCCATACGAATAAAAGGGTTGTGTGTCTTCTGGTCCTCGGAAGTCATAATAGATATTGCAGGTTGAGGTTGAATTGGAGGTACCTCTGGTGTAGGATGTGGAGGAGGAACTGTCACTACCATAAATATCAACTGAATATGAGTTTAGGCATCCTATATCTCCCCTCAGCTTATGTATAACCCTCATCTGTGGGTGCTCTACCAATAATAGTAACCATATGCTACACCATGACTCTAAGTACATTGTTAGAATATGGTTGAGTCTTTGGTGGAGGTATATTTGTGGGTGCAGGATCTATCTTCTTAGCTCTAGCCCAGCCTCGCCACAGGCTCTAGTTTTATCCCAACCCTTAACTGGAGCTTTGTATGGAGGCGAGGGAGCATTATCATCCCGGATGCTGAATGCATATGGACCATCTATGAAAGAATAAAACCAAGGTTAGTAACCAAGAAACTAATAGAAACCTCATAAGAAAGAATCAAACAAAAGTCATCACACCTAAGGAACCCTGTAACATCCCGAAGATAGGATACAAATGTCTACGTAGCGATTTGCGGGACTCTACCAGACACTTGCTCCTATAGCCAGAGACACCAGTGGACCTAGAGCTCTGATACCACTTTTTCATGACCCAAAAGTTGAGTTGTGGTGGCATTTAGATCCTACCTGTAGAAAAGCCTAACCTTGGCTCAGAGCGTTAAGTGGTGGGCTAGTACCGAGTACCAAAAAAAAGAGAGAAGAAGAAAAAATAGAACAATATAACAGACTCCGCAAAATCTGGTATCATGGTTTTAGAGCATCTATACACAGAATAGTGAAAAATACAACCCTCTATGGGGAAAAAAAAATACAAGGCAGCCATCTAGGGCTAAAACTAGGACAACTCTGTGTAGAAAGAGAACTTTTCAGCAAGAACACTAAATACTATCGTATATCTAAATAGTGCTGCTCTATCTTACACGATCTTGCTCACCCTACAGACTCGTACTAGGAATGTATCACAAAAAGATGCAGAAGTATAGAGTGAGTACCAAAAAAGTAGGTACCCAGTAGGCATCATAGGCTGACAAGGAAAAATCAAACATAAGCAAGATAAAGTGCGATCAAATAACAAATAAAGAAGGAATAGTCACAGTACGAGCTAGCAAGTAGAAAAAAGGTCAATTTTAGGGGAACACACATAGGAACTGAGTCAAAAGAAAATTATGACCAACATGACACGTACCTAGAGCTCCAACATAACCAGTATAACAAAAGGCCGTAAAGAGAAATATAAGACAAATAATAGCTAATCTATCAGCAACTAAAGTATAGAAAATAGTCAGTATTTTTAGAAAGACAACAACAAGGCCTAGCTAGCAATCAAATCTACTGGCATCCCATACTACCGGCAGGTGCAACCATGCATACAAGTAATCCAATGAGACCTCCTCCGCAAGCTCAACAAGAGTGAAGAGATACAATGCAAAGGGGGTGCAGAAAGTAAATATGTCCCAATTTTAACCCCGCATGCTCCACCTCCTGTAGAAAGGTATGCGGGGTAGGACCCACGGAGGACTCAAATTGTATACCACTACTCCTCTGTATACCTCTCTCCCAGGCTATGAATCATGCCCCAAACACAGCGATCCAAGTTGACAGGGCCTGTGAAGGGACTCAAACCCATATGCAAAGCCCTTGTAAAAAGTCAACTAAGGCATAGTCATTAGGCATAAATTCCAAAACCCAGGCTTAGCCCATATATCGTATCTCAATAGAAAAATCAATTTTCTCCATGTAGCTATTTTTGAAAAATATTGTGATGGGGTAACACAATTATTCCATACTGCCCAGAAATCATGGATATGTATGTAATGATAGATAAAAACCCTTCTCTGGAGGGATTATCAATGAAAATAAAGTGTTTTCACACTTTTAATTTGAAAATACCCTTCTTTTATTACTAGCCTGGTAAATATGTATGCTCGTTAAACACAACAAAACAACAGTTTAGATCGGCTCTAAAGCCACCATCCAAGTTCGGAGGATATCTACTAAGCTCTAACCACTAGTATAATCCCCTCCCCAACCTCAACTATGTTCCAAAGATGGTACAAAACATGCAGGTAGGTCTTCGTAGCAATATGAATATATAAAAAGCAAAAAGGCTAGAAAGATCAGTTGTAGGCTAAGACAACAACTGTAACGGGGGCTCCAAACTAGTACCACTTCCCTAGGAACCACCCCAAATTCCTCCCTTTCTTGAATTATTCGGTCATGCAATACTTATTGAACACAAAAAAGAAAATTTATTTCAACCCTATAATATTGCAACCTTTCATGCCAAGGATGGTTGAACGGATCGATCCCAATAACCATTCACGTAGATTTGAGACTGATGGTAACTATCAATGCAAAAATTAATTTGATTATTCCAACTTCCATGAGATGGAAGTCTCCTGTCACTCTTTCAATAGGGAACTGCTCCCTGGTTGTCACTCTGCTGTGTTTGGCTCGGGGTGGTGAGATGAGGTGTAGCATATGGTTAGCACTAGCGAAATCCTAAACTTTAAATAAAATGTGAGTTGGAACAAGATTTGCTTAGCTACTGTGGTGTACATATTCCACGAATGGCACTATAGATGAAGTCAATCGAAGTCTAGATCTTAATGTAGAAAGGAGCTCTCAAGCTGAGGCGGAGAAGAAAGCTTACAATTTTATTAGTGTAAAGTGAGCTCTATTGCAGGAAAGGGATAATGTGCAACTCCAAATTATCAATTATATCCTTTATGGAGATGGAAAACCGATTTGAGGAATTTTTTTCACAAGTATTCAATTAGTTCGAACTTGTTTATGAGAATCTTTTGTGTGCCACTTTTGATGATGCATGCATTGGGGACAAGTATATGTCAGTTCTGTAGATCAAGGCTTTCAAGGACTCTTGAGTTGGTGATTTGGCACCAATTCTAGTTCAAGTTTCAGAAAGTTCAAATTCTTACCCAATCTTGAAAGCTGAAAGTTTGGGAATAGAAGAACAAGAACATCTTCTTTACCATGTGCCACCTATCAGCCGATGGATAACCAAACCGTACCAAGCCTACGACTTCCTGATTCCAAAATGTTTGCATCTTTGTTCTTGTTATAGATGAATGTTTAGATGAACTACATCTCCTGAATTATATCCCCCTATGAAATTTAAAAATAGTTGTACTAACTAGTGTGAACTTACAAATTGAGCTATAAATGGTACCTTTGCTTGAAAAAAGCAAGCGTCTAATCAGATCAATCAAGTTAATCAAGGACTATGTTATTGGGTGATGATTGGCCGAGGGGACTTCCATCATGTAGCTGGGTACAAATATTCCATTTAAAGACGAGTAGGCAGAGCCTTAGGCTAGTGCGAGCCTTGGATCAACTTAAATTGGCCAAGATTAAAAAACAAAAATATCCCTTGGTCGAACACTTCTCAGCCTAGATAAAGAAAGCGAGGCAGCCCTATTCACTTGAAGTAAAGTGTCAATTTGATTTCTCAAGCCGCTTTTGCCTCTCTTCCTATGTCGATAAGGGATTTTTCCCATTCGATGCAACAATAAGATCTTATTTCTAATAAGTGGTTTGTTGGTTGGTTAATTGGTCACATTTTATTCGTGATAGTGGAACTAAAAAAAGAGTTTGAGGTTTTTTTTTTGGTTGACATTTATCCATACATTGTGCCAGCGTGGTAAGAGCCAACTAGATTTTGAAATCTAGTTTATTTACAACGGTTTTGCAATGACTTACCTTTTTCTTTTGTTCAACTTTGAGATGATTTTAGCCACCAGGGATAGACTTAATAAGCACCTTTGGGCGGTGCTTTCTCGTTCAACTATCTAACTTATTTAGAATGACGGTGAATCTAGAATTGAGAATTAAAACATAGCATTTGAGGTTGCATTAATCGAGGATACACAGCAGAAAGAATTGTTCCATTTCCAAACTTCACCTTCAAAAACATTTTTTTTTTGAAAAATTTCTTGAATCATTTGTTATTTCTCCTCGTAAGAAAGAGAAAATTAAAGATTGAAAGTCATCGTTTGTTCGACAAGGCCCATGTGTTATGCATCTCTGGTGTTCTTCTCATGGGGAGGGGGATGCAGGAAAGTGGGGTCCTCTCATCTATGCTCACTTCCCAAGCCCTTTCTTCCATCTCTCCTTTCTAATCCTTGATCAAACTTACATTTCCCAGGCACTATGAAATGGGGTCTTTCCTTTCCTTCTATGCAATTTAGGCCTACCATAGAAAATTGCCTAACTACATAGGGATCCCTTTCTTATGTCGGTTTATGGATCAAATAATAAATATTTTTTAGGTGGTTCCCGAACCATTAAAGTAAATGCACAATTAAGGGAGGGAGATGTGGTAGGGGAAGGAAAATGCTTTCGGAGATTGAGGGCATGCTCTTAATTTGTCTTTCCCTTAATAAGTCATCAAATTTGGTGCTTTTTTATCCCCGATTCTATAGGGAACAGAGGGTGAAATGCTTGAATGATCGATTCGATTCTTTCACTTTATCGTGAGTCTCGAATTTCCTATAGAAAGCATGTGGCAAGGGGGTACGGACACACATGCGTGGATTACAGGTGACAGTTATAAGAATAGCGGGGAAGTTAACAGTACACATAAGAGAACCCTATAAACTAGTGAAACGACGACGGGAGTGTCTTTTTTCTATAAATAAAGGGAGCAAACACAAGGTTTGCTCCCTTTTACAATATAAAGAAAGAAATAAAGATCGCAGTTTAGACCGCTCATAGTAGTTCTACCAGTTATCCAATTACAGAA
>JBDJHY010378363.1:1978-18376 GCA_039654485.1 Withania somnifera | reverse complement strand
TACATTGACATCGGGTCTTGGGTATTTTTCCACAATTCCTTATTTCTTTTCATATTCTTTCGTATTAATTGTAGTAGTCCTCTGCTTCGTCTAAGATTACAGAGTTTGGTTCTCTTACTGGGTGGATAGTAGGTGCCATCATGACTCCGAGAAGTCGGGTCGTGACAACGAGGGAGGCTTGTGATGGAATCTATAGTAATCTTCTCCCATTTCGACTCAAGTATAAAGAGCCTCTACATCTCACCACACGGTCTTCGGTGCTCAAGCATCACCTGTTAATAGTTCAAACATCAAGAAATGAAGGAAGCTATTGACCTCCTCATCCTCACTAATAGTAATGCTACTTCAAATTGCGGTACATACTCAAAATACCTCGATGGACAGAATACCCAGAGCAATGAGCCTCTCGAAAATTTTTTGCATTAAATCCCCAATCCTTGGAACGACAAGCGACAATAATCCCATAATACTTTATCAGAATCTACCATAGACCAACTAAAATAACCTTATCGGACCCTCTTTATCAATTAAACTAAATGTGGGTCCTCATATAGGAGCTGTCGAATCTGGTTAATCAAGGATGATGAAGACTCAATATGGGAAAAAATCCCCTCCGGCAATGAAAGATCCAACCTAACCATCATACTGGACAAAAATTGAAAATACCGAGCCAACAATCTCTCACAAATAGGAATTGTAGCTAAGCTACCCAAAATTACCACCTTCCGGCACAAGGAATCAGCAACAACGTTAACCATTCCAGAAAGGTAGAGCATACTCAAATCGTAGTCCTTATAGAGCTCAAACCATCTTTTCTACCTCAAGTTATGCTCTTTTTGACTCAGAATGTACTACAGGTTGTGATGATTAGTGAATACCTCACAGTGGACAACATATAAGTAGTTCCTCCAAATCATACGTCCAAATATCACCGCCGTAAACTCCAAATCATGGGTGGGTTAGTTGCGCTCATGATTCTTCAGCTGCCTCGATGCATATTATATAACATGTCCTTATTGCATCAGGATACTACCAAGTCTGACACCTGAAGAATCACAATACACTGTAAAAGCTTGTCCCTCAACTGGTATAACAAGAACTAGGGTGATATTCAGCAACTCCTTCAGCCTAAAAAAGCTGGACTCACACTCTATCGACCAGTAAAGGGTACATCCTTCCATGTCAATCGAGTTAAGGAGGCTGCAATGGAGGAAAAAACCCTTAAAAATGATAGTAATACCCTACTAACCCTAAGAAGCTACGAATCTCAGTGGCAGATGTAGGTCGCGGCTAATAAAAAACTGTTGTAGCCTTAGCTGGGTCGAGAATAACACCAGCACCTAACACCATGTGCCTAGAAAGGAGACAAAATCTGGAAAAAAACTCATATATTAAGAACTTATCATACAACTGCTTAGTACTCAAACTCTACAACACAACTCTTAGGTGCTCTCATGCTCGGCTTGACTCCCCGAGTAAACCAGTATGTCTCGGTTAAAACAATTATGAATAAGTCCAATAAGGCCCGAACACCAAGTCATCAAATCTATGAAGGCTGCAGGAGCATTAGTCAGTCTAAACGACATCACCAGAAACTCATAATACCCCTAAATTGTCCAAAAGGCTGTCTTCGGGACATCCTCAGCCCGAACTCTCAACTAGTGGTAGCAAGACCTCAAATAAATCTTAGAGAACACTGAGGCTCCCTGAAGCTGATCAAACAAATCATCGGTACAAGGCAAAGGATAATTATTCTTAACGATTACCTTGTACAACTGCCTATAATCAATACACATTCGTAGGGAACCATCCTTCTTCTTTACAAACAAGACCAAGGCACCGGATAGTGATACATTAGGAAAGATGAAACCCCTGTGAAGCAAATCCTACAACTATAAAATCATCTCACGAAACTCAGTCGGTGCCATAAGATATGGAGGAATAGAAATGGATTTGGTACCCGGCTCAACCTCGATAGAGAATTCTATATTCGTCTCTTATAAGAGGCTAGGAAATCAGCAGGGAGTACATCAACAAACTTGCCATCAACCGACACAATCTCAAGGGAAAGGGACTCAGTATTGACATCTCTAACATGGGCCAAAAAAGCATATCAAACTCAAGCAACAAGTCTACAGGACCGATAATAAGAAACAACCTAAACCAATGAATGACTAGAGGGATCGCACCATACTATTGAGCGCACACAAGGAATAAATAAGGTCACGGTCCAAGCAAAACAATCTAGGACTGTATGATAGGAGGAAAACAAGTCCATGCCCAGAATCAAATCAGAATCTAGCATCGCAACCTCAATCAAGTAAGCCCATGAGTTGTGACCCAGAACAATCACCATACACAACCTATATACCCAATCCAAAACTAGGGCCCAACCCACTGGGGTAGATATACTTAAGGGTATAGGAAGTTGCTCACTAACAATACCCAAATATAAAGAAAAATACACTGATACATAGGATAGTGTGGAACAAAGATAAAATAATATAAATGCAAAAAAACCAAGAACACTCAATGTACCAGTGAAAACTGCATTAGAGGCCTCAGCCTCGACCCTCTCAAGAATAGTATAAAATGGTATTGTCCCCCATCCTGCTTTGCTTCCAAATCCCTACCTTTTCCTCTGGCCAACCGGTCTCCTCCCCTAGCTCTGTAATAGGTTGGTGGCCTACCTTTGACCAGTGGCACAGTCTGCAATAGCTATACAGGTAATGTTGCGGCCTGAGTGGCCTATGCTGGGGGAAATTGTAGTCATAGTGGACTTGGCCTCTGCACTAAAAACACCTCCAAGTTGAACGATCTCTGGGGATCCTGGGAAAATGTCTGGCATAATAGCCTCGCTCCCTACACTCATAAAAAATCTCCCCAGTCCTGGTCTGACCACAGGATCCCTTGGCATGGTCTCATGAACCTAAATCTAAGCCCCTAATAGCTAGCTGCTTGTGAAGGCTAAATATTGTCAGCTAGGCTGGGACCTCCAATCAAGATCATGAATCTTTGACCTAGATCCTGAAAACCTGACCTAATGGAGCTTCCTCTTCATGTTGCACCCTTGGGAATGGTGAGTCAAAATCTCCATAGAGTGAGAGTGGTCAAAAACATATAGGAATTACTTCTATAGATATCATGTCCCCGGCAACCCTAGACAAATCAATGAACCATGCCTCATACTTTGATAATGCTATTGAACCGAGTCTCAATAAATTGAACTACTCCAATGATACCTCATGGATGGTCCTAGGCATGTAATTAGCTATAAATGACTCTTTGAACTATCCCCAGGCGAGTGGAGCTGACCTTGGCGGTCTATAGTGTTAAAAAACTCGCCTAAAATGACTAACAACACCTTCAAGGATGTAGGAAGTAATGTCTACCTCGTACAAATCCAGAAGCTCTAAAGTCCATAGGCACCTCTCACAGACAGTAACAAACTCAAGAGGGTCCTACGCTCTTAAAAACCTAAAGGAGACCATCCGTAGAAAGTGGTCCAATATCTTCCGCACCTCAAATGTAGGTAAAGCAAGAGTGAGTGCTAGTGCAGGAGTATGGTAGTAGTTTGAAATGATATAGCCGGTGGTACGACTGGTGGTGGTGCTAGAGTTGATAAGTTGTAGGAGGCGGTACACCCTACACCGCTTTGTAAGCAGACGACTGCGATCTTTCTTCCACTGCACTGTCTAACATCTGGAGCATTTACCATAATATATCTGTGAACGCAACAGGTGGTGACTGAACAGGCTATTGATGAGGTGCGGGAGGTGCTTGTGCTTTGAAATAGCTGGGGTTGTAGAAGCCGGCAGAGCATCCTTCTCTACTCTCTCCTGGCTAGATAGGGGTGGGTGCTGGTAAACAGAGGATCCTCCAGTACATACAGAAGCGAAGGTACATTCCAAAAATGTATAGGAAACAACGCACTATAGGGTTCAGAAGAGGGAAATATTTCCTAAGGCACCTCATAGCTTACCAAAGATTGGATGCGGACGTTTACAAAGCAATCCGCAAGACTCTACTTGGTACTTTCTCCAATGTCATAGAGACCGATGAACCTAAGATCTAATATGACTCTACCTATTCAGGTCATGATGGCATCTACAATCCTCTAATAGACAAACCTAACCCTACATCCCAAAGCTGTGCATAATGGGCTATAAACATTCAAATCATCCAGCAAAGCAGAAAAGCATAACATTTCATATATGAATGGAAGTAGAAGAAATATATAGATAAACCCAATTCTGCAAACCTAGAGTCAACGACATATGCAGATACTATATAGAGTGCAAAAGATAGAAATACAAACCAACTCCAACAAAAGTTATACAATATAGGGCCTTCTATAGGCAGATAGACTGAAATCAAGGAAATCACAGTCAGCTCAGATGACAAACCTCACCATAATCTTCACAACTAGCAGTACATACTCCGAATATTTATGGCGTATCCGATAATCCCTACCGGTATCTGAACCAGGAATACAATACAGAAATTTAGTGTGGGTGCCAAACAAGGTACCCAATACGCATCATATAGGCTGACTAGTCTAAAATAAAATACAATAAAGAAGAGGAAGTAAAAGAGTTAAATGATAGTGGGAAAGGTGTAAATACATATGCGGATAGGTAATATAAAGAACATTTAAGTACAAATATATAGGAGTTAAAACATGGTGAACCCGGTCTAGGTTTACCAGTACCTAAAAACCCAAAATCAAAGTGGTGAAACATACATGTACTCTAGCTAATCCAAGACCCAACTAACCATAAGGATATATATATATATATATGTACTATGAATAAAGGCTTGAATGGTAGAGTACATCTAAGTAAAGAAAAAGAAAGTAAACTCACAAAACCTACCAGGCGTCCCATACCACCGGTAGTACAAACAACATAACAAAACCCCCTATGAATACCCCTTAAGCCTTGTAAGCATAAACAATATGAAGGTAATCCATGGGGTGTAGGAAAGTAAATTAGAGTTGTATCACATTGTGCCAACACCATCCTCTCAATAAGTGCCAATTTCAAAGCCTCTGCAACTCAGAGGACCGCATATCCTATTACTTTATAAGCCAATATTTTGTTATTCCCTTAGTTGACTGTACTCTGGCCAGTATTGTGGTTCCTTAGTTATAGCAGATTCATTTCCTCTATTTCCTATTGATGATTGTTTGTCTTTCTTTTGGTTAAGTCTAATCCTCATCTATATATGTGCTTATCTGGTTTATATAACCTTGCCTTTGTTGTTCTTTTTTTTATTTGTACATTATACTCTTCTGATCGGTATATGATGCCTACTAGGTACCTTTTGTTTTTGGTATTTATGCTATACTTTCAAACAATTTCGATGGTGAAGGTCTTTCTGAGGGTTATTATTGAGGATGCAGTTTTGCGGTTATCTCTTGAGAGTTTTGGAGACCATTTGAGCTCATGGAATTCAGTCTATACTTTTTCATTTGCAGAAACCTCTACCTCCACTTGTAATCAAAGACAGTTATGCTTTTGTGTTATATAGAGTTTGTACTCTATTGTCTTTAATTGCCATATGTACCATAGGTACCAAGTCCTGGGGATAGTTGTCGTGTTTTTTCTGTTATGCCTGAGTTTATCTCTTCTTTATGTGCTTTATTTCATGTTTATTGGGTCTTGGGGTGTCTTCATTGCTTGCCACTCCTAATGATGCGTATAAGTTTGTCTACTTCTAGGACTTGCTAGACGCCATCATAACCCATGTTTTGGGTCATGAAATAAAGCATCACATTAAACTACATAGGGTTGAGCCTCAACTTTAAAAATAATTATTGGTGTTGTAGTGAGAAACTCCTTGAGCCTAAGAAAACTAGCTCACACTCAGCACAAAAACATGAAAGGAACACCCAGCCAAGTCAATCTAGTCAGAGGAGCTATTATGGAGAAGAAATCCTTAAAACATCGAACATTAATACCCAGCTAACCCAAGAATGCTATGGATTTTTATAGGAGTAGTAGGTCAAGTCCAATCATGAGCCGCGGCTACCTTAGTTGAATCAACAGTAATACCAGTGCCGGACACCATGTTCCGTACTAAAGCAATTCTCTCTAGATAGAACTTACACTTGAGAACTTGACATAAAGTAGCTCAGTCCGCTAGCTCTGAAGGACCGATATCAAATGCCCTGTGTTCTCCTCACGACTCTGAGAATACACCACTATATCCTTTATGAACATGATCATAAACCAGTCCATATAAGGACTAAATACTGGAGTCATCAATTCCATAAAAAAGTTTCTGGGCATTAATCAACCCAAACGACATGAATAAAAAGTCATAATGCCTGTAACGAGTCCTAGAATCAATCTTTATAATTTCCGCAGCTGAAATCCTAAAATAATGGTACCGACCTCAAATCAATCTTCAAGACCACAGAAGCACCCTGTAGATGGTCAAAAATATCATCACTACGAGGTAATGGATACTTATTATTAGCTTTCACAGTGTTCGACTGCCTGTTATCAGTACACATATGCATAGTCCTGTCCTTTTTTTTTTCAGAAAAAGGATCGGTGCACCCCAAGGAGATATGCCAAGCTGAATGAACCCTCTATCAAGTAAGCATTTTAGATGAACACCAGGCTCCTAGAGCTTTTCTCGGCACATTCAATAGAGAGGTTTATATATATGCCATTTTCCAATATCAACCTCAATAGCAAAGTCCATATCCCTCTTAGGTGGAAGACTAGGAAAATCATAGAGAAAACATCCTCAGAGTCACTAACCACAGGAACAGATACGAGGGAAGGAGAATGTGCACTAACATCCCAAATGTGAGCTAAATAATCGAAGTACCCCATAACTACCAGTCTATGATTATGAATAATGGAGATGCGCCAAACTGGGAATTGGATAGTTGGACCCCGCCATACCACTAGAGGTACACCAGGCACAGATATGGTAATGGTTATTACATAGCAATCCAAAACCCATGGTGAGGGGACAACCAGTCAATGCTCAGGATAACATCAAACTCAAAAAATTCTAATTTTATTAAGTCGGCCCATTTGTCGTAACCCCACACAAGACCTATATACCCGATTCCCTACTAGGGCCTCGTCCACAAATGTACAGACACTCAAGGGTACATATAAGTACTTAATAGGTAGGCCTAATAGCGAATAAAAGTAAATAGAAACATAAGATAATGTAGAGCTAGGATCAAATACGATAAAGGTCTATTCGCAACAAACAGATACATGACCATAGCTGAGGCTTATGCCTCGACCTTATTTGTAATAGAATACTACTATCGATGGGCCCTACACTGATAATCCTCAACTCTGCCCCTCTAAACACCACCCCTAGAGTCATAGTCTGGCGACCTTGTATAGGTGGTACTGCCTAAAGGGGATGTACTGGTAATGGTGCTTGGTCAATCAATGCCAAGGAAAATCTCTAATTCTATGACCTGACTCCCCACACTGAAAACAGGCTTCAGGCGTACTATCTCCGGCACCCTTAGAGAAATCTCTAGCAAGGTGCCTAAGATCTCCACACATAAAACACCAAGGTTTATCTATGGCACGCCCTGCTGGACCCGCAACCTATCCACAACCTTGTGACCATGACCCTAATCCCTTAGTAGGATTACTGATTTACACTTCTGTTGAAGTCTTAAAATATTCTTGATATATCTGGCTAAACTAAACTCTGTAGAAATCTATACACAGACACCGAAATAGATGCAACTCATTCATTCTACTGGCTGATCAACAATATTGGAAAATGACTTACCCAAAACAAGCATCCACTCAATCTCTCTGCATAAATCAACTCGATGTTAATTAGAAAAGTGGAGGATACTCTTCTCCTTAGTAGATAGAAACTCAGTTGCATGCATCGATAGCTTAACAATCCTAGCCTTATAAGTTATAACATATAAAGGCCCCTGCTGTAAGTCGGAAAAGTCAGATCTAAGGCTCTCCTAAACACCACGAGGAACATACTTTGCTAGAAAGGCCTCTATAAACTGACTCCAAGTCATTAAAGGAGATATCGTTGGCCTGCAATCTCTATGAACCCTACACCAATGGATGGAAGCTCCCTCAAAAAGATAAGAGATGAAATCAACCCCATGCTTGCCCAACAACTCAAACATAATCTGTTTCTCCTTATAAATGGTAATAAACTCTATATGGTCCTGCCTTAGTCCTTATGAAAATCAGGTTGGCACTATACGGAGAAAATATTCAAGAATCTTCCTTATCTCATGAGATGTAACAATACTTGCATGGTCATCTAAGTAATTATTTGTGCCAGAGTAGGCTATGGTGATACTTTCTTAATAGACGGAAGAACTATAGTTGTAGGAACCTGGGGAGGGGGGGCATCATATGCTGTTCCAATAATTGAACTCTGAGGTATCTCTAACGGCACCTACCTAATATCATAACCATATGTCACAACATCTACTATACTGCGAGCGGTAGTGGTGGTGTAAATTATCGGTAAGGTACTGTAGTAGTCTGCTGAACAGGTAGTGGATCTGCAACAACTGTAGTATGTGGCATGGATTCTTGAGTAGTACCAAGGAATTGTGTACCTATGATCACCTCCTCTATAACACTCGGGTGGGGGTTCATTTGCATTAGAAGGAGGATCTTTATAAACCGACAAACTGCGAGTATGCCCCATCTAGGAAACGAACGATGAAAAATAGGCACTTTAAAAATCTTATACCACTCTGTCACTATCCAAAACTTAGATCATGATAGTGCCTATAGTCCCACTAGTATTCCATCCATCCCCTCAACCCAGAATGACAAGAAATGGGTTGATATTTGCTAACTAAAGGTAATATAAGCTGTAAAAGTAAGATAAAAGAGATATATAATAAAATTCATATATACAACACCTCCTAGAACTGGTGACTTTGAGAAGATGGAGCTAAAGTATAAAATAGTTACCAAAAGTAATATATACAACTGCTCTAACAGGAGATAAATACAAAAGACCAAACTTCCCTAAATAAAATAAGGTTGAATCTCAACATAGCTAGAGAATAGGCTCAACCCAAATGCTGGGAGCTCACTGTGATCTCTAAAGTCCACTAACACCCTTACTCAGCAAGATCTTGTCTCCTGTGATTATCATCTCTAGTGTTTGTACCATGGATATGGTATAGAGGTGTAGCATGAGTACCAACAATATACTGTACCTAGTATGTATCATAGGCCAATAGTGCTCCATCAAATACAAGTAAGATATAGGGAGTATGTAAAATAGGTTAGAAGAACATAAGCAAAATAGTAAAGAATGTGAGGCATAAATATACAAAAACTTAATGAAAGTAAGTAACACAAGCATAAATACATAGCCTCGCCTAGCATAAGTCACAAGTCCTAAAAAATATAGATGGTATCCAGCTCAAGTAAACCAATAATAAAAATGAGTAAATCAAGGAATAAAAGAATAAGAATAAAGGAGAAGATAATAATAGATAAATCCAAGTAGTGCCCCATCCCACCATGGGGTACATACAGAGAGGAACAACGCCTTATCCCACTGATATGCATAAATAGGGAGAATAAGATAAAACATGACTCCCCTCATAAACAAGCAAGGTACAAATAAGTGATAAAAGAATTAATATAAAGGGGTAGAACTAAAATAATATAGAGGAACTAACAACCCAGAGGTCCTTTCTCCCAATACTTCCCCAAGACCAACCCTGGGGTCAAGCTCAAAATCAAACATTAGGAACCTCATCCGCTGGGGCCCACGCTTCGAAGGTCTTTCCTTTAAGTCATGATCTGAGAAACCCATCCCATGAGAGCGTTGCTCTGGATCCATACTGAGGGTCGCGGACCCAATAGGAGGTCCCACCTCTATACAAAGCTCCAAATATCCCGCTGAACCCAAAATATCTCCTGTTCTAGTTAATTTTTATGAAAATAGTCCATACCATCTCGTGGTAGTGGAAAAACTAGTCATAAAACCCTATTTTTAGATTAAATCCTAAAAAACCTCTATTGCAATAACCTTTACACCTCTGAGGTAAGTAAAACACACCACAATCCTCGCTAGTTTAGAGCTACAAAGAAACAAATAGAGAACGCGCTCGAAGTCTAGGAAAGGTTAGAGGCCACCACTTAAGAAAATATCTCATAAGAAACTAAAACAACATCCCAAAACTAATATTATGGCCACACAACTGCCCCGACAAGCTTAGAACATAATTCTCAGCCTACATCATATTATAGCTGCACATGGGTCTCAAAAAGAGTTAACAAGTGCAAAAGAGAAGGAAAGGTATACAACTACTCATCCATCCCCAAACACTAGCTATCATAAAAGAAGTATTAAATGTAAACATATTCTAAAGAGTAGATAATCCTATCCTACCTAGACTCTAGTGAAAATCTCTCCTACATCACGCACACATCTTGAACAGCCTCAGAAATGCCTGAAATAGCTCAGAACTACCAAAAAAAAAAAGGTCTACCGGTCAAAAGGTAAACCTTAAAACCCATATTACATAATATAAATTAGGTTAGAAATTAGGCCTAAAAATGGGCCCTATCGGCCTTGCAGCCCAAAAATGGACCCAAGGCTACTATTCGCTTCTCAAGAATAACTCCACTCTTATGGATAAACTTCAAATTTGGTTTTACAACCTCTATTTTAATACAAAGCATGAACCCAACAATAGACCTAGCACCTAGATACAATTATTATTCAAAACCCATCACCCCTACATTAACTACTACATGTCATTTAGCATATTCCCAAGCATAAGAGATTAGCTACACATGGCTAAATTGAATGTATAATTACCATTAAGTGGTACATAATCAGAAATGTTTCCAAGTTTTTAGGAACAAAAATCTCCACAAAAGCAGTATAACAACTCTCAATTTAGGAATCAAAGCTAACTTGAAGATGAATTAAACTCACAAAGTCTTTTTCACTCTTCTCTCTACTATATTTGGTAGAAACTTCTTCACTTTTCTCTCTATAAATCTGAATCTCTAAAAAGAGTTTGAAAAATCTATTTATATACATCTCAGAAAAATCACTTTTTCAGCATAAATTCCCGTGATGGCGTTCGAAGTGACCCACCACTGTGTCCTTGGTTGGTGGCCATCTTTTATGGAATCACAGGCTTTTTAGAAGTATTTTTAATGAGATGGTGGTAGAACTAGGGATGGCGATGACCATAGTTTAGGACGGTGGTCCACCGTCTGGGAGAGGTAATTCACCATCTTTGAAATCTGTTTAGTTAGACTTTCTAGACTACATGGAGATCGTAGAATCTAACCGAGGTACACTTATTACGGCCAAGAAAGTAGTTTTTCTCCAAACTTTGCAATTTAATTCCATTTTTCTTGGTTCTTTAAAATCCATGCATTTAACTGAAAAACGTGCCACGTTAACATCAAAATTTGATCAAATAATAATGAAAACAATAAATACCACTATGTAATTAGGCGTAACGAGTGGTTTTTGGGCCACTCATCAACACCCCCAACATAACTCATTGCTCGTCCTTGAGGAAATAAACAAATCAAAGAAACTCTTATAGTCATGAAGTAGGACCAACTAAACAGCTATGTATTTTTTCCACTTCAAACCATTTTGCCATTTTCAATGAACTTTAGGGGACCATGTATTCACAACCTCACACCTAGTTCATGGGTCACGATTCTCCTACAATAACTTAAATTCATTATCAATATTTATTCTCAACCCACCTAAATAATTCACAAAAGATGAGATCAAATGCCCTCACACCAAAATATTCCCTTTTTTTCTCACGAAATGATGCCCGAGGGATATAATTCAAGCTCTCACTCTCAAGAAGATAATTTAGTGTATGCACACCAAGCCATAGGCTTGCCCTTATTTTCCAAGGTACAATTCAAATGGGATACGAATAAACATCATGGAGGACTTTTTATGTCTTTTAATGTAGGCTAAGGGTAAGGTGGGGTAGTATTTGGGCATTAGTGACTTACCTTTCCTGAAGCACTATGAGTGACACCCTAGGAAACTTCTTCATCAACTCACTGTTGGGGGGTTTGTATCCATAGACCCTTTCTTTAGTTTGATCATTTCAAGTTTTTAATTTCTCCTTTTCCTCTATCACATCTCCATATATTCCATTATTCACAAACTAACCAAATGCCATTTTTATTTGTGATGGTTTTTTTTGTTTTATAAGGTAGGACTATCAATAGAGGAAAAGAGTTGACTTCTACTATCCAATTTGATCAATGACCATGCTTGCTAGATACATCACTATTAACAACACCCCCAACTTAGATGTCAAGCCTAAGTTATAAATACCCTTCACCCTAGTTCTTCAATCTTGGTTAGGGATTGTATTGTTTCTATCAAAGAAAGTAAACGGTTCAAAGTGTGAAAAATTTGGTCGTCTCTCTTCACAATTTTGTAGGTGTATCAGTAGGTTAATCAAAGGGTCTCTCTCAGTCAAATGCCTAAGGTCATATCATCACTCGATCTCGTTCATCATGCAACAAGGACTAATGATGAAGGTTCTAGTGGTGCACATGTCATGAGAATGATGCAAATCCTGGCATTCCACTTGTTTTATATGCACAAATTCGATCCTTCAATCGGTGAGACTCATTCATCAAGCAAAATTACTAGTGAGCACGAAGTCAAAGGAATATAAAAGTTACCATGCCATAAAAGGTTTGGTTGATCCATATGGTCACCCTTACTTAAAAAAAATAGGTAAATTTATTTATTTATTTAAACTGTTGAGACTTAAAATTCAATCATGAAAAAAGACACCCACTAATGTGCAAATCGATTAAGCGCTGCTACAACAGAATATGGCTTCAAAATCGAACTTCCTACTATTTGCTTATGTAAAAACACTATGAAATTAAAATAAGAGAAAACTAAAATAACTTTACAAAATAACTAAAAATGCTATCAAATATAAATTAAAAAAATAAAACAAACTACAAAATGTACTAATTGAATCAACAACTATCATTAACATAATAAAAGGAAAGGATAAGCATAGAGTTTGAAGATTACAAAACACCAATCAATATAAACTACCCCCTCCCCCCTCCCCCAATAAAAAGATATGCATTTACCCAATGCAAGAAACAAAATGAGTAAACAAAAGGATTAGACGGCTCCCTAATGGATGAAACTTATGAAGGAAGTGGTGCATTCCCAACTGGTGCGGTAATTTGGTCAAAGATTTCCTCAGTAACCTTGCCCCCACTAGAGCCAATCAAAGACTTCTCCTAAATAGAGTGTGCCAGCCCCTCATCAAGCATATAAGCATATAATTCCTGAAACTCCTAGAAGGCATCAATATGATCATCGGACGTAGCTGTGACCTCAACATCGATGTAGCTCCTTAGTATCAGGGGGTTCATATGGTCTAGGGGACCTGAATAGTTAAGTCAAGTCAGTTGCAGTGATTGTATCTAAATCCACCCAAAACAAAGAAACAATATCAATTATCTCCTGCAGGCCTTCTGTGTAATCTTGGCACCACAATACTGGGCCTAGTGTCCCTGTCACAGTGTAGCCTCAAAATCCTCGAAATGTGATACATAGCTCTGGATAGTGCTAGTGAGATGTTGCATCTACTGCTAGATCGTACTGATGGTTATATTAACCCAAGCCATGACCAATAAATCCATGTCACTCTCGAGTCGGATGGACCTCTGCTTTACTGCTAAGGTCACTTGGCATATTCGTAGAATAATCATAGGTGTCACCTAGGACTAATTAATTGGGGATGGTCTCCTGGGGCCTGGAATGCCCTAGAAAATGGAGGGATAAGCTGGTGGTGTCCATACTAGAGTAAGGCAGACTGTAGGAAACGACTAGAAGTGTGGCTCCTTTATGGGCCCACTAGCTGAGGGAACTATTGAGGGTATAAGACCAGAGGTTACTGAAATAGGTAGAACACCCCTCATCATCACTAGGAGTGGTTGCTTCTATATCAGCCTTATCAGGAATGTCTGTATACCCAACAGTGAACCCCAGCTATTGATGCATCTCCTCCTGTATCTCCTACTCAATCCTGGTGAAATAGATTGTGCATACTGCCTCAAACTAAATGCTGACCCCCTCAGTCCAGGGAACCCTTTCCCTTCAACACAAAATTTTGGGTCATGACAGATCGGTATCAGATATTAGATTGACCACTTCTTTGTCATTGTATCAAGTACATAGTAGAGTCTCGTAGATCGATATGTAGATGCCCGTATCAAATATTTAGAAGGCTATAGGGTAACTTAGGAAAGCTTTTCATCTCTTTCTTCATTTTGTGTGTTGTCTTTGTTCTAGTTCATAGAAAGACTCACTTGGCTTCACTCTTTTGCATATGGCACGTACTTATTCTTTTTCAATGGATAGAGACCCTCACTAATCAGATCAGTAACCCCGTTCGAGGATTAGGAGGGAGTCATTGATGGTATTTAGCAGATCAGTACTCTTCCTGCTTTATAATATCCTAGTTTAGACATAACACACCCATCAATTTAGCCTCATTCAGCATAGGTATCTTCCCAATAGCTTACACAGCCACCACCAACCACGATTCAACAAATGTTATATCAAATTTTACAGATCTTCAGTGGGTTACCGACAAAGGTACCACAATTATCAACTCATGGAGCAGTGCAGGGTACTCTGCCCCTAGGTATCTATAACTATAGTAGGTACCGCTAGTCCACCCTGTGCCATCGGTTCAGATTGGTCCTATAGCTACCACGACACCAGATCTGACTATTCCATCCTCTGAGGTAAGGAAGATATTAGACCACTTCTTACTGATTGCACCTATTAGGTTCCCTAGAGAAGAGGGGAAGGATCCCCCATGATTTTATAGTTGTATTTAAGGAGTGTTTGAAGATGTTAGAATTGTTGGAGGCACACGGTGTGACGTTAATGTTTTCTTGAGGCATTTTCTAGTCATTGGTCGAGAGCATCCAGAGATAGCAGGCCACCTAGTTCAACATCAATGACTTGGGATAATTTAGAGAGACCTTTATAGCAAAGTACATGCCTAGGAGCACACAAGAGTTGTTACATACTCAGATTATAGGATTATTACAATGATATTTCTTAGTACAATGCATGACTCATTGTTCTTTGTATACATAATTGAGATTTATTTCCTATAAAAGAGTGGAGGATCAATATATTTACTTATAGGTTGAGGTTAGATATTTGGGTTAAGGTAGAATGGGATGTTGGATTACAAAAATGCTTTGTTAGACGTTGTTGACCAAACCTATAGTTTAGAGATCTAAGATCCCTAGTCCCAAGCAGGTATCGAGAAGAGACAGCACCACCAAGGTAGCTATTCGGGTTCTAGGTCAAGAGGATGAGAATATGGTAGGAGAGGTCAGCCTATCCATCAACACCAGGCTTTATTATATACTTCTATTGAGGACAGAGTAGCCATCCCTCTGGAGGCCCAATTCAGGTTCATGGGGCTAGATTGATGGTTCCAAAAGTCAAGCGAGACACAGTAGTGGTTGTTATGAGTGTAATGAGGTTTGTTATTATGATAGATACTATCCTAAGGCTATAATAGATAGATGTATAAAAGGCTATTTTTCTTGTGGGTATATAGTCCAATTTGTAGGGGATTCCCTTAGTGTAGGGATACACAATGTAATGACCTGCTCGGTCATTTCCTTTCCTTCTTCCTTCTTCCTTCTTTCTGTACTTAGAACCATTTGAGAGTTTCCCCAAGTCATTTATGACTTTCTGGGACTGATAGTTTGGTGCCGTAGTGACTCATTCCCCTGTTATCTCAGTTCCTCTGTTTGAAGTTTTAATTTTAAAACAAAGAAACTGTGAGTCAAATAGTTGTAAATGCACTGGAAATTGATAGATGATATTCTATATAGCTCCAGAATATTGACGTTGGTCTAGTTGGGCTTTAAGTCCATGTCTAGGACCCTTGTATTTTTAAGTTGGCTGTGTTGTAAAATTTTTGCCCCAAACAGCCTGGGCTGGGTTGTGGGAAGGTGGACCTTTTTCCTTTTTGGGCTTGACCCAATTATGCAGATATATCTATATATATGTGTGCCTACTGTGCTTTTAAAGCTTTCAACTTATTTACCCACTTCCCATTCTCCAGATTTTCACTCGCCCAGCCTGTTGTTTGAACTTTGAACCTAGCCAACCTGAAGGAGAATTCCCAGTCCCATCCCTACACTTGCTCCTTTTGTAAGAGGTAAGTCTTTTCCTTCACCTTCCTGTAGATGTAGTAACTGTTAGCCATGGCTGAAGACTTGGCTAGTATAGTTGTAGCTCTTTGTTTAGAGTTATGGAGTTTTGTTGTTGTATCTCTACTTTCTAGTGGTTATCTGTTGATGCATCAGTCTCAGCTTT
>JBDJHY010378260.1:0-18379 GCA_039654485.1 Withania somnifera | reverse complement strand
ATTCTTCTTCTCTTTTGTTGGTTCAATTGGGAGGTGAGGGTATAAAAGTCACTTGTTGCCCAAAAACTGATAAATATTTTAAGTTTCCGCATATCTTTTGTTTTGTTTCTTTCTCCCTTAATCATATATTGTGATTCGTAACCCTAATCGCATCAATTATGGGGCTAGGTGACGTGATTGGAGAGTGTACAGAAGCCAGTGTTTGCGATTGTATGGCCTGTGCAATGATTGCATGGCCAACTAATAGGACTATATAAAGATTTTCTTCTCTTTCTCAATCATTTCCTCAAAATTTCCACGTTTTCTATGACAAATGAGTAAGTGGATGTTTAATTAAGGGTCCAAATTTGGGTTTTGATCCATGCAAATGTTTTCTAGTAATAATATGCTCGTTTCTACTGGGTAATTCCTTATTTTCTCTATTATAATTAAGTTTTCTACATTATAGAAACTTTTTTAGCTTGTTTTTTCTTTCTATACCGTTAGTTTGAGACATATTTTGTACCATATGATGTATCATCTATGTTATGAGTTGATATAAATATTTTATTTTTTGGAGCTATTATGGTTTATGGCCTTGTTTTTAGTTTGGAGTTCAAACCCATTATTTATAAAGTGATATGGGTATTATTTTATTCCTCCTCTCGTGGATTATGTTTTCTCTTGATTTGTGTGATGCGAGCTTGTTTTTATTCTCCACTTCTTCTACTATGACTTTTGAGGTTTTCGCCGACACTATGTAGGCTATGGTCTACTTTCTTCAGATTGGGTATTAGTGTGGTGTATGTATGGTAAAGTGCCAGTTCGTTGATGGGATTACTAGTTTTAGACCAATTATGTTTCTTCTTCTGGCCTATGGAATACATAGCTGGCTTGTAGCTTAGTTACACAACTTGGAGCTATGTTGCCCTACCCGCATGTCCAATGTCTACTCTAGAACATTGTATCATTGGGGGTGGAGTCTAAACTTTGGTGAAAATTATTTTGTACACTGACTATGGAATGTAGAGTGGTTAGGAAGGGATTATACTAGATGTTAGATCTTAGTAGCTATCTCCTAGTTTAGGTTGGTGGCTTTAGAGTCAATCTATGTAGGCTACTATTCTATGTTGCACATAAGGTGTTGTATATGACTAGTACATGTGTGGTCACTTGGCTATAGATATCCAAATACTTCTTTGTCGAACAGTTAGCAGCACTGTGTGATGATATTATACCCTATCCCGGTGCGTTCCTAGTTATGAGTTTTATTGGAATGAGCTGTGATCGCTCCATATTTCCTTTGTATGAGTATGTAGTTAGCCCTTAAGGGGTTCCCTATGGTCAGTTATGGCATATTTTGTGCAATAACTCATGGCTCGGGATTGTAGTTGGGATAGGAGAGGTTGTACCTTATGACTAAGGATGGCAACCGTCCTATGGATTCTAGTTAGAAGCCTTAGACCATTTTAGTCTATTTGGTTGATTTTATATTGTGAGCATGCATTAATATTTTAAAAGGTACCTTGATTTTGAAAAAGTAATAACCAGAAACTGATGGTTATACATTATATGTATCCACGACTGTGGTAGCAGTATGGAACAATTGTTTCGCACTAACTATTTATTTTCTCACTAGCACTCTGATTTGTAGGTATTGCCTACATGGGTTTTTCTTTTTGATTTTGAGTCTCCTATTTAGCTGGACTGGAGTTTCCCACTGAGATATAATATACAGGTTGAGCCTAGGTATGGCTAACTAGGCTTTGTGACTACTCTTCTGTATTTTTGATTACTTTCCTTGTCGTAGTTACTATTAGGTTCAATGATTACATTCTCTGTGTTCCTTTCTCTTATTGGTCCTTCTTTCTGCTGGTTCCATTAGAGCTCTAGGTACATTTCTAATTTTATCATGATTGGCTTTTGGATAGGTCATATGTGTTATACCTGTTAAGTGACATTCCTTGATACTCGGATTATGTTGCACACTAATAGTTGATCCTTGACCACACTTACTAGTTATTACTGCAGTTACCCCTTTTTATTGTATATTACGTTCAAGTACCTTATTTGCTTTTGATCACTCTTTATCTTGCATATGTGTACTTTTTCCTGATCAGCGTAGGATGTTTTCTAGGTAACTGTTGTTTTTGGTACTCAAGATACACTTCTGCATCTTTTTCTGATGCAAGTCTTAGTATGAGCCAGCAGAGCAGACGCGATTGTTCAAGCTTGTTTAGTGTTGTTTCATGAAATACGATGAGAAATTAGTGTTCATGATGGAAGAGACTTCCTTCTGTCTTCATAATTTTTCTAGTTGGAGTATAGATAGTTATTCTATAGTTCTTTTGACATTGTAGGTTGTATTTTGTACCTTTCTATATATGGATGCTCTACATCCACCATACTGGGTTTTGGATCAGTTGTGTATTTCATTTTATTCTTCCTGTCACCACTATATGCTATGGGACGGGTTTAGGCTTGTCTACAGGTAGGATATAGATGCCATCATAACTCGATTTTTGGGTTGTGAAAAAACAAAATCCTAAAATCATATAAGTAAAGGAGAAGAAAATAATAAACCGATGTTCTAACTCCTAGCTCTTAATAGGTCAAAATATTTTTAAGAATCCTTCATATGGACTATCTATAAATGTAGAAACAAACCTTAATCCTCCTTAGACTTCATTTAGTATTTGACCAAATTTTTATTGGATTAGGAAAAGTGGGAAATACACCCATTATAGCCCCATTCTGGGAAGGTGTCTACCTTTTCATATCAGAGTGCTTAGATGGAGACACGACCTTCATATCCCATTTAAGTCAATTGCATGCATTCTAAGCTTTGAGACAATCAAGGTGTGGCCTTCATCTAGGATTTCCTTTTATGCGTCCATGACCTCTTTTTCTTCATTGTAACATGTCCATTTTTTATATATGATGGTCTGAATTTGTAATACCCCAGGCTTGTGCTAACCTATGAAGTCTTAAACCTATCCAAAAATTCAAAACCAGAAGAAAGAAATTTTTGTAGGGAACCACAAGTCATTTCACGACTCGTATCTTGTTTGAGAAAATATTCTATAACTTTACAAAATCAAAGACTTAAAAAATTCTAAGTGTGGAACCCGACCAATGGAATTGACCTATGACTTATAGGTCTATTCATAATGTGGTTCCAGTAAGTTTCAAGAAATTTAAATGACAAAGTCCCAGGTGTCCCTGAGAGGAACCACGAGTCATGGTTGCCTCCTACAAGTCATTGATATGACTCGTGGGAACCTTGTACAACAATCCACTAAACCCTTCTTTGATTCCGCAAAGGGAAACTACGAATTGTGGTCCCTACTATGACTCGTAGGTCCTCTCTTGGTACCCTATAACATGGACGTTTTAGCAATTTTAATTAATTTCCTAGGGGTATTTTAGAAATTTCCCCTCACCCCATTATAAGTTATTAGTCATTAAGCTCTAATTTTACCCTAAATATATAATCAAAAATTCTACATTCACCTATTCATTCTTAAAATCAATAAATCTCGGACAAGAAGTAGTGAAAACCCACATTTAAGCAAGTTCAATCTAAATTTCAAAATTTCAACTTATATAAGAGATCTTTTAGGGATTTGTTCCTAACAAGATATATTCAGTAAGAGTTCCCTTTACTCTCATGCACTAAAATGCCAGTTTTTGATAAATGTGATTCTTTTCATGAATTATGCTTACATTGATCCTATGCATTCAATTAAGAAAGAATTATATGTTTTATGACTCTTAGCATTATTCTAGTATTGAAAGTGTATGAACATGACTTACTTTTATTTTATGATTTATGAAACTCATAAAATCATACAAGACAAGAAAACTAAGGAAATCTGACTCATTCATGATATAAGATGCAACTTTCATGTGTGCCTCTTTAAGAAACATTTTCTAGAATATAAGTGTAATATTTTGGGATAATTATTTAGCACCAAAAGGATTAGCTCGACCTATCACTGAGGTTTTAGTTAAGCCAAAACAAGGTTGCCGGCTCAAGTTATTTATGGTTATCTACTTAAGGATCCTTAGGTTAGAATTACAAGCTTTGTCCTAGCCATGCCAAGTTAGGGGAATCTTTTCTAATGTGGGTTATAAGACATTGGACCTTTTTTGTGTGGATTTAGGACACTGACTCTACGTACCTCATATCACAGTTTTTTCGGTTAGAAGAAACTACCAACCTCATGCTAAAATTTTTAAGATAAACTTTAGTGGTTGACCAAATTACTATGTTTCCACTTTAAAAGCTCATACTTGATTTACAACAGTTTTCCTTCATTTATTACATCATTTGTGTCATTGCACTGATTTACTTCTTAGCCTCATATTATTTATCATATTTTATGCATACACTCTCATACCAGTATAGTCAATAATACTAATTTGTTTTTCATGCATGTTATTATGTAATGCAGATACATGTTTACCCACTCAGCAATGAGGTCAGTAGAGAAGACAAATCATTAGACAGTTTGGTGACTCCTCACTAGCCAAGGATCAGATTTGTTCTTCCATTATCTTTGTATTTTTTTTTATTTTATGTTAAGAATTATCTGAGGTTGGTCTCCGTAGTCCTCCCTTGTATCATAGATGATTTTGGAAGTAGAGTACAAATTATGTTTCTTATTTCCTATGGCTGTGGCCAACTCATAAATTGTTCAGACTTCGTTTATGATATTTATTTTTCCCGTACACCTCATTGGTATGTCTTCCATTGTTTACTTATGATTATGAACAGGTGCTTATACCAAGGGCTTTATTGGGGGTGTTTAGCATCATGTGACATCTCAGGGGTAGCCTCGAGGCATTAAAAACTTAGTATCAGATCCCATGGTTCAAGTGTCCAAGGGAAATGTCAAAAATCATGATTACTAGGTTCTCCCTTATGGGTGTGTTACGTGGCACTTTATAGAGAGGCTATAAGATGATTAGGAAACACTCTTAGATTCTTCATGAGTTTTCTAGTGCTATTAAATCTAACCTAAAAACTTCTACTAATATATGCTCTACTCTTCCAGATAACTAGGCCTACTCATAGACAACTTGTACTTAAGGACATAACTAACAAATCTCCTAGTCATCCTGCCAGAAATACAACCTAACTAGCTCTAACAGCCTAACCTGAACAACTCATTAACACAAAATTTGGAGATGTATGCAGTTGTTGGCCTTGTAAGTTAGTTCCTAGGCCAGTAAACAAGTTGTTTTTCCTATAGCCCCAGCCGAGGTAAATGCTGCTGCCAGAGGCAGAGAATTCAAATTATGACTTTGCCTGCGTTCAATAGGTCCAAGGTTGAGGAGGACCCTCAATACTTTTTGGATGAGTTACTAGAGATTTTAAATGTAATGTAAATGACTTGAGCATAAAGGGTTGTGGACTGGCATCCTATCAGCTTAAGGATGTAACTTATATTTGGTACACTCATGGAAGGAGTGTAGGGGTACTTATGCATCTCTAGTTACTTGGGAGTTGTCTGTTGAGGCTTTTCAAGACATGTTCTTTCCTAGGGAGATGAGAGAGGCTAAGGTTAAAGGGTCTACAAATCTGAGGAAGTGCTCTATATCTTTGAAAGAGTATGACTTTAAGTTTGCCTAGCTATTTAGGTATGCTACCGATATGGTTGCTGATTTAAAAGCTAGGATGAGAAAGTATGGTTTCGATATTAATGAATTGGTAAACAAGGAGTGCAAGATATCTATGTTTATTAGAGATATGAACAACTCTATATTTATGATATATGCTTAGTAGATGCAGGAGGAGAAGTTGAGAGATAGGGAGAATCAGAACAAGAGAACCGAATTTAATCAGTCTGGTCATGGTCAACAACAAGTTTTTGGTGGAGGCAACATGCCTCAATCTCACCAGAGAGTTCCGACTTTATCTTCAGCTTGTGCACTAGCTCCTACTATTGAGGTAAGTAGTTTTAGAATAGGAAGTCCTCCGGGGCTAAGTCTCAGGGTACCGTTAATTCCAACACTATGACTTTTCCAACTTGCACTCAGCACGTGAAGAATCATCCATAGAGATTCTTAGTTGGAAAAGGTGGGTCTTTTGGTTGTGATCAATCAGGTCATAAGATTAGGGATTATCTAGTTATAAGGAGACGAAACATAAATGCGGGCAAGTCTAAGTCTACTGCATCAGTAGCTTCATCCACCCATAATGCATAGAAGGGTGCTACCTATGGGACCGGTGGAGGGGAACAACAAAACTAGTTTTGTGCTTTAGGATCCTCCAAACATCAAGAGGAGCCATCGAATGTCGTCACTAGTATGTTACAAGTGTTTTCTGTTGATAAATTCGGGAACTACATTATATTTTATTAAATATTTTGTAGATGTGAAGTTTAGGGTTAGTGATGTTTAGGAATTTGAGTCATTTTCAGTTTCAAATCCAATTGGTGATCCCATAGTAGTTGAAATGGTCAATCATAATTCCCCAATTTTAGTTCTTGGGATATTCACCTCAGTGGACTTTGTAGAACTATATATGGGTGATTTTTATGTCATTCTAGTTATAGACCGATTGTGTTCCTATTTTTTTTCCACTGATTGTAGAACCTAAATAGTCAAGTTTTAGTTTTTGGGTGATATATCCTTAAATTTAGGAGGTAGTTCCATTACTCCTAAGGTTCATTTCATTTCATAAATCAAAGAAAGAAAAATGATCTACAAGGGTTGCATATATGATCTGGCTAGAGTTAAGGGGTTTGAGTTTGAGACTCCTACCATTCCTTCAGTTCCAACTTTTAGATTATTTCAAAAAGTTTTACCATATGATCTACCTGGTATTCCATAAGACTAGGAGATTGATCTCAGGATAGATATTCATCATGAGACACAATCTATATCTATTCCTCCTTATAAGATGGCTCCAACATGACTTAATGAACTAAAAGATCAGTTAGTTGGCTTGTTAGACAAGGGTTTCATTAGGCCCAGTGTTTCACCTTGGGGAGACCCTATCTTATTGGTGCGAAAGAAAGTCAGTTCCCTCTGTATGTGTATAGATTACTGAAAACTAAATAAATTCACCAAAAGAAAATGTCCCATACGCAAAATTGTTGATCTCCTTAACTATATTTAGGGTGCCAACTTAGTTTTCAAGATAGATCTCCAGTCCAGTTACCATCTACTCAAGGATAGGGAATGTGATATCCTGAAGAATGTTTTTTGAAGTTGTCATGATCACTATGAGTTTGTATGCATATCTTTTGGATTACCAATGCCCTATCCACTTTAATTAATATTATTAATAGAGTATTCAAATAGTATATTGATTATTTGGTCATTGTATTCATTGATGACGTCCAAGTCTATTCCAAGACTAAGGAAGATCATGTAAATCATTTAAAGATTATTCTCCAAACCCTTCTAGATCGTCAATTATATCTAAGTTTTCCAACTATGAATTCTGGATGAAATATGTAGCTTTTTTTGGTTATTTTTTTGAGATTGTATCTGGGTTGATTATAAAAAGATTTTTGGTTGTGAAGAATTGTCATATACCAACCTCTTTGATTGAAATTAGAAATTTACTGGGATTAGCTAGGCACTTCCGAAGATTCAGGATCGAGTTTTCCACCTCAGAATCCCCTCTAACCAAGTTGACTCAGAATAAAGTTAGGTTTGAATAGTCTGAATCTTATGAGAAAAGTTTTCAAAACTTGAAAGATAAGATGGCTTAGGCTCCAACATTGACTCTACCATAGGGTACTGAGTGGTATGTGGTTTATTATGATGCTTCCTGAGTTTATCTTGGTTGTTTCCTTATACAGAATAAGAAGGTTATAGTATGCTTAAAAAAAACTCAAGGTCTATGAGAATAATTATCCAACTCATGACCTTGAGTTAGAAACCATTGTCTTTGCTCTTAAGATGTGGAGACACACTTGTATGGTGTCCATTTGAATAGTTTCACTGACCACAAGAGCCTCAAGTACGCTTTTATCCAAAAGGACCTATATCTTCGTCAGAGGAGATAGTTGCAGTTACTTAAATATTTTTACATGAGTGTATTTTATGCATAAGGAAAATTTCATAGTTGAGGCCCTTGGTGGATTTTTTCTGGGTAGCTTGTCTCATATTGTAATGAGTAAGTAGGAGATTGCTAGAGATGTCCACCAATTTGCACACTTGGGTGTTAGAATGGTTGGATCAGATAGTGGTGGTATGTTGGTTCTTTGAGTCTTTTTTAGTAGCGTAGGTGAAGAAAAGAAGGATAGAGATCCATTTTTTTCTTAAGCTAAAGAGTAGGGTTGGTAGGCATAAAAGACAATTTTTCTCTAAAGGGAGAGATGGAGTGTTTTAATCTAAGGGTTGATTGTCTATTCCAAATGTAAATGGCTTAAGGTAAAGGATCTTGTCAGAAGATCACAATTCTAAGTATTCCATTCATCTATGTCTCACTAAGATGTACAAAGATTTAAGTTTATGGGTGGGAAGGAATGAAAAGGGACATAGACGTATATATGGATAAGTGTTCAAATTGCCAATAGGTGAAGGTTGAACATCAGAAGCCAGCATGTGAGATGCATAGATAGGAGATTCCTACTTGGAATTGGGAGGTTATCAACATGGATTTCATTACTAGATTGCCATGTAAAAGAGGCAAAAAGATTCCATTTGCATAATTGTGGATAGATTAACCAAATCATCTTATTTCCAACCCATTCACTCTAACTTTACAACAGAGAAGTATGGTTTATTATACCTTTAGGAGATTGTTCACAAGCATGGTGTCCTTGACCATCATTTTAGATAGGGGTACTCAGTTTACTTTGAATTTTTGGAGGTTATTCTAGAAGATTTGGGTTTTTAATTTTATCTCAGTACTTTTCTTCATCTGTAGGTAGATGGTCAACCTGAGCGGACCATCCAAACTGTGGAGGATATGCTAAGAGATTGTGCGCTCAATTTCAGAGGTAGTTGGGATGACCACCATCCTTTAGTTGAATTTCATACATTAATAGTTATCACTCCAGGATCTAGATGGCTCTATTTTAGGTCTTAAGTGGCAGGAGGTGTAGATATCCCATTAGATGTTTTGAGGAGTTGGTGAAAACCTTCCAAAACTAGACAAAGTGAAAGATTCAAAAAATTCTAAATAATGAACCATAATGCATCCTACGACTCATGGAATTGACCTATGACTCTAGGTCCATTCATACTATGCTTCCAATAAGTTTCTAGGAATTCAGAAGATAAAGTCTCAGGTGTCCTCAAGAGGGATCAGGAGTCGTGGTTCTCTCTCAACGAGTTGTAAATATGGCTCGTACGAACCTAGGGCTACAATCGAGTAAATCCTTCTTGGATTCCTTAACGGGAAACAATGAGTGGTTTTCCCTACCTATATCTAATTGGTCATCTCGTGGTACCCCACAAAAAGAAAATTTCTGTAATCTTAATTAACTGCCCAGGGGTATTTTAGAACTTTCTCATCATCCCATTATCTGTTTATAGCCGATTAAGCTCTTTTTTTACCCTTAATATATACTTCAAAAATACAAAATTCACCTACTCTTCTAAAAATGACTAACTCTTGGACAAAAAGTAGAGAGAAATCACGTTCAAGCAAGTTGAACCAAGGGTTTCAAAGTTTCAACTTCTACAAGAGATTCTTCTAAGGATTTGTTCTTAACCAGATACGGGGTATTCAATGAGAGTCCTTTCACTCTAACGCCCAAAATCTTTAGTTTTTGATAAATTATGATTCTTTTCAATATAGGCTTTAAAACCAAAAATTCATGAACTATGCTTACATTGATCCCATGCTTTCAATTCTGCAAAAATTATATGTTTTATGACTCTTAGCGTGATTGTCTCAAGATTTACATCACCTTCATATAATTTTCATGCCAAGACTTAACCTTCAAGATTTATGAAAAATTTATGCTTTTATTTCAAGAAGATCCTTGAAACTGGTGTTGAAAGTGCATGAACATGACTTATTTTCAATTTATGATTTATCAAACTTAGAAAAAAAGGCAATACAAGAATACTAAGGAGCTCTGGATCATTCATGATAAAAAATAAGGGAATTTAGATATGCCTCTTTTAGAAACTTTTCTAGAATATGAGCATAATATTTGGGGAGAGTTATTTAACGCAAAGAGATTTATCTTAGTCCATCAGAGATGTAGTAGTTAGTCAAAAAATGTGTAGCCAGCACAAGTTATTTATGATTATCTAGTTAAGGATCTTTATCTTAGAATTACAATTTTAGTCCTAGCCGTGGCAAGTTCGGAGGACTATTTACTAATATGGGTTATAAGACATTAGACCTTTTTCAGTGTGGGTTTATGACACCAGACTCTACGTAGCTCAGAGAATAGTTTCTCTTGGTTAGAATAAACAATCAAACTCATGAATAAGTTTTAGATAAAAGTTAATACTTGACCCAAATAATAATGTTTTCACTTTAAAAGCTCAACTTACTTTAGAACTGCTTTTTACTTATATTAATTAAAACTTTTGGGTCATTGAACTTATAGCCTTATATTATTTATCATGTTTATGCAAACATTCCCATACTAGTATATTATATAATACTGGCCCATTTTATGTCAAGACCCGTAAATCGAGTTTTCTTGACATCTACATTTTCGTTTGCACAGAAGCCTAATCATGGCCTAGAACAAGTGGGCCAGTAATAAGAACCAAAAAATAAAAGAAATAGAAGACTAAGAGAAAGAAAAGAAGGACAGTATCAAAGAAATCTGGAAATACGAAATCAAGCTTAAAATAAATCCAATACTTGGTGTAATGGATGTAGAGCATCGATACATATGAATAAAAAATACAGACCTTGGTGGGGTGAACTACAAAATAAAAGCTTATCGAAGACCTGACTAGGATAGCCCAACACTGAAAGAAAAATCAGCTAGCAAGGACGCTAGCTGCTCATCAAAACTCTAGAAATACAAGCTAACGCGCTTGATCACATCTGTCGTAAAAACTCATACTAGTACCAACATTAGGAAAAGATGTAGAAGTTTAGAACGAGTACGAAAACAAAAAGTACTCAGTAGGCATCATAGGCCTACCAAGCATCAGTAAGCATACTAAGGTATAGATAAATCAAAGTAAGTAGAGTAGTGGTGCATATTGAACCACCCCGAATGGAGAACTTAAAGGGAGAAGAAATAGGATAATAATTATCAATGTATATAGTATCGACTAATAGGTAAAGGGATCTACTAATAGGGTAGGTCACTCAAACACTGAGTCAGGTCATATGCAAATCATGCCCACATATAACGTGTACCTGTAGTCCCAACATAACCCATGTAGATAGGACCTAATAGAGTAACACTATCATTAATAATGTAGCTAGTGGTATAACAATAAAGGTTATTAGGAAGGTAGTCAACCCTACAGAAGAACAACCCATGTAAATAGGACCTAATAGAGTAACACTATCATTAATAATATAGCTAGTGGTATAACAATAAAGGTTATTAGGAAGGTAGTCAAACCTACAGAAGAACATAGATTTGATATGTTCCTTATTTGGCATGGTCCCAAGTCAAGAGGGAAATAGAAGAAGAACGAACATTTATTGAAATACACCCTCTCTGGGATAATCCCTAGTCAAAAGGAGTTGTAGATGCACAGATAATTACCGGTATGTTCCCTCTCTGGGATGATCCCGAATCGAGGGGAACCCCCGGAGGATTCGAACCACATACCTTATGGAAGTGCTGGAATGCTCCCTCTACTCGAACCATATACCACAACTCCTCCGTATATCCCTTCCCCGGGCTGTGCATCATGGTCCAAGCATAACAACCTGAGTCGGTAGGGTCCATAGAAAGACTTGAACCTGCATACAAAACCTCGTATCCATCCCCACTAGTAGTATAGCGATCAAGGAAAAAGTTCTAACACTAGGGCTCAATCCGTATATCATATCTCAGAGGGAGCCAAGTATTGCCATATGGGCGCAATTCACATCATAGCAAGATTCCCAATTTTTTCACACAAATAGTATCCCAGATTATGGAACTTGCAAGGGGATTGTCTCAAATGGTGGGGTATAAGAGCGTCATATTGTGCATAGGCGCAGACACCCATAACATAATACATAGAACCCATTTCCCATCAATACCTTATTTGAACCATTGAATAGATTCCAGGTATGGAATGAAACATGGTCTCTCATAACCTCACCATGATCCCAAACCCCGGCTAACCACACCAAAGGCGCCACAAATTCCCACTGGCCCAAGTATACACGTATACGGGAAGAACCATAAACCTATCATAGCTAATCCAAACACCCTATACCCCAAGAATCATGCTGGATCAAGGATAATATATCACCACACCGGAATTCTAGCTACCCAACAAAGTCATTTTCAGCTAAGTACAACACCATCCCAAAAGGAAGTCACTATCAGCATCGCTATGATCGGCTAAATATGAATTAACCATGTAACGAGATGAAGTGTCCAGCATAGATGTTCCCACCAACTGTGGCCTAGAGGCCACCTATGTACCAATTACATACACAATATTTCAAATAGAACAAAAATAATCATCCTACCTAGATCGGTACTAAAGCCACCAGCCTATATTGGGGAGAGCTGCTAAGCTCCGATTACTAGTTTAATCTGCTCCCTAGCCTCACTATGGTCCAGAGTCCGCGTATAATATATGAAATAAAGGTTTTACTTCTCCACCAGCCACAGTACAGTCCAGAGTCGGCATGAGATATTTGGGCATTACAATACATCCTCAAGGTAAGTAGTTACGCTTCAAGCCAGCTAAATAGGCCACATGCTAGATAAACAAGCATATAGGGGCCCGAATAATCATTCATGTCCCGAGATGGTAATTTACCATACATATATTATGCTAATACCCAATCAAAAGAATGTATATCGTAGCCTACCTAAATTCCAGCGATATCCTAAAAAAGTATATTGTGAATGCCTAAAATCACATACGAAGCTCAAAATTAAGCAAGACAAGCAAAAGCATAATCAGCATGTTAATATGAGAAAAACAAAACCGATATTGTTATATAAATAATGGCGGTTAAAATCTCAGCTAAAATTGGGTTAGTAAATCCCAACAGATCAAAAAAATAAAATAGTTATACTCATGCATAGAGCACAGCTCGTACATCGTACAGTATAAAGTAGAGCCAATTTTAACAGTAGAATAGGATGATATAAGCCCAGGAAGTTAATACAATAAAAAAATGAGGAATTACTCGTTAAAAATGATCAAAGAACTACAGTGATGCATTTCTATAGAATAGAATTTAGTTAAATCCAAATCTCCTTATTTGACGCAGAATTTAGAGGAAAACTTTAATTTTTGAAAAAATGAGGAAAAATTTAGTTGGAACCGCTAATGTATACGTGGATACCACTTTGACTGATAAATCAGTCAAAATGGCCTATTATCGGCACTAGTATCAATTTATTGGCAATTTTGATCAATTTATTGATACTTGTGGGCCTAATTTTGATAGCTTTTCAAAAAATTTCCAAAACGCACACGAAATGGAAAGAGAGTCTAATTATAGCAATTTGTATATAAAATATTTATTAATCGATATTCTAGACTCAACGAAATTGATGAAAAGATGATTCAAGATTATATAAACTAAATAACACCCTAAAAGGTCAAAATGGCAAGAAACGTACACCACGAAAACAGCTGGAACCAAACCTATCGATCCCATCAAGTCACAAATGACTTGGGGCGGTTACAAGGATGCTCTAAATATAAGAAAGCCACAAAAATATGAATATAATTTTGGAGGTCTTTACAGCATCCCCACTAAAGGAACTTTTGTCCTTGAATCTTATATCCCTCTTCGGTTTACAGGTAACCTCCTCGACTGGGCAGTGAGTCCAATGAACTTTCACTTTGGGAATATCTCTAGAATTGAGCCATCTTACATCTCTACTAATAATGGCCTCAAGATGTTCAACATAAGTCAAACGGTCATCCAAGTGAACTGACTCAAAATGGAGGACATAGGAAGGATTAGGCATATAGTCTTTGTAGACGACGACCAACTTTTGAGGCAGGGCTAACCTGTAAGAAACCTCGATGATTCGTCCTATGATCTCTTACAATCTAAAAAAACTAAGGCTAAGATTGCCCCTCTGACCAAACCTCATAACGCCCTTCATGGGAGGCACCTGCATGAATACCATGTCTCCGATAGTGAACTCCAGAGGTCAGAGTCTAAGATCGACATAATTCTTATGATGGGTTTGCGTTGTCAGTTGTCTGTCTTAAATGACTCAAGCTTGGTCTGTAGCATCCTGAATCAGGTCAGAAGCCTAAGGTAGAATCTCTATGCTACTGTACCAACCAATCGACAATCTGCAATGCCTATCATATAGGGCCTCAAACGATGCCATCTAAATACTAGAATGGAAGATTTTATTATAAGACAATCCTGCTAATGCCAAATATTGATCCCATCTACCCCAAAATAAAAGACATAGGCCCGCAAAATATCTTAGAGTACATGGATTGTCCGATCAGACCACCCATCAGTCTGTGGGTGGACAGTCGTGCTTAGAGTTACCTCAGTACCCATCTTGTGCTGCATTATCCTTAAAAATCGTGAGGTAAGTTGTGTACCTCGATCTGATATGTCAATCCAGACCAAACGATTAGCCAAAGACTAAATTTCTAAGGACAATGACTTCTCTGAAGCGAAAATAGAAACCAAACTGTCCATACTAACTGTCTTCAACTACATTCACTCTATCGGGATGATACAGGATGATGATATCATAATTCTTTGGGAGCTCGATCGATCTTCTCTGCCTGAGATTAAACTCCCTCTGGATCAAAAATAACTAGGTTGTGGTGATCTGTAAAAATATCGCAATGAACCCCGTAGAGGACTAAGTCTTGAGTACAAAGACTACCCCTGCCAACTCCAAGTCCTGGTTAGGGTAGTTTTGATCATGAGTCTCTAACTAACCTGAAGCATATACAACAACTCTTCCCTGCTGCATCAATACACAACCTAGCCTAATATTGGAGGCATCGTAATAAATAGTATATGGATGGCCCTCGACCGAAAGTGTCAAAACTAGCGCGAAAGTAAGCAACTCCTTGAGTCTCAAAAATCTTGACTCATAATACACGGACCACAAAAAAGGGACACCCTTTCGTTTCAATATGGTTATAGGAGCTTATATGGGCGAAAAACCCTTTATGAATCATCTATAATAACCAGCCAACCCAATAAAGTTGGGGACCTATAAAGGAGTGGCGGTTTGAGGCCAATCACGAACAACTAAAACCCTAGTTGGATCTATACTGATACCGACTGAAGACATAATACGTCCCAATAATGCAACTAAATCTAACCAAAAGGTACACTTTGAGAAATATTCATACAACTACTCCGTCCTCAAAGTCTGGAGTACAACTCTCAAATGCTCCTTATCCTGCTCTCATCTACGACACTAAACTAGGATGTCATTAATAAATGTAATCACAAATGAATCAAGGTACGACTAGAACACTATAGTAATAGGGTCTATGAATGTAGTTGGGGCATTAGTCAGCCTAAATGACATAACCAAGAACTAATAGTGCCCATATCGAGTCTGAAAAGCAGTCTTTGGGATATCCTCATCCTAAATCCTTAACTTGTGATACCCGTTTTCAAATAAATCTTTGAGAACACTACCACACCCTGAACCTGATCAAATAGGTCATCAATCCGCGACAAGGAATACTTATTCTTGTTGGTAGGTTTCTTCAATTTCCTTCAATAGATACAGATGTATGTAGTCCCGTCTTTATTCTTCACAAATAATAACGAAGCATCCCATGGACAAACTCTAGAATGAATAAAACCCCTGGAAACTAAATCCTGTAACTAAACACTAAGCTCTCAGAGCTCTATTGGAGCCATGCAATAAGGTGCAATGGAAATAGGTCTGGAACCCAGCTCAACCTCTATAAAAAAATCAACAAGATGCTCGGGTGGGAGGCCAGGTAACACATCAGGAAAAACATCAAGGAACTTTCTAACCGCGGGCATGGACTTAGGGGAAAGAGGGTCAAATCTCACATCATGAACATATGCTAAATAAGCAGTGTAACCCCTTGGTAAAAACTACTGGGCCTGTATACTGGATACTACAAGTATTGGGGAGTGGCTAATTGGGTGCTGCCACATGCTGCCACACTACTGAAGACACACCGAGCATGGATAAGGTCACGGTCTTGGAAAAATTATCTGAGACTGCATAATGAAGGGATAACCAATCCATTTCCATAATCACATCAAAATCAATCATATCTAAAGCTACAAGATCATCCCAAATTTCCAACTCCCGTATAGTCACAACACAAGCACGATGAATCTGATCCACAAAAATAGGCTTACCTACGGGAGTAGCGACACTCATGGGCAAAAGAAAAGGGTCACAGACAACACCCAAACAGTGCGCAAGGTAAATAGAGACATAGTAATATATAGAACTAGGGTAAAATAATACTAATGTTGGCTGGTGAAAAAACAAATAACATACCCATATTTACAACATCAGAAGCCTCAACTCGGCTCTATCAAGTATGGGATAGAACTGATAGCGCCCAGAGTCCTGTCGACCTCTCCCTATGATCCCTCCCTGGTTCCTTTGAACCCTACCATAATCACCTTGAGTCACTAACTAACAAACTTTAGTTAGTGGCAGTACTGACTATAGAGACTCTGCAATCTGAACTACTAGCTGGATAACTCAATGCCATGAGCTTTCCATGGAATAGTGACCTATTTCACCGTGCTCATAGCTACCCTAGCCTCTACCCCGACCATATCCACTAACTAGTTCACCACAGCCATCATGGCCCTGAGCCCCAAAAAATACACCCCTAATAGACTAACTACTCTGAACACCACTCGTTGATGGCAGGAAGGCCTAAATCGACTAGCTAGGCTATCCCTGGTACTGCTACTGTGGATGTTTCTACTAAGGTCCTTGTCTATCATACAACCTCCCATAAGATTGTGACCCATTATAGTTGCGTTGATGGCGCTGTCTTTTATCGTCCCCGCATTGGGTCAAGAGATGGTGCCTCTCCATATTACGATAATGATCCACCACTTCTAAAATTAGGCTGCCTTAAGATAGTTTAACTCCACATCTATTTATAATTCTAGACTCAATCTTGATGTAAAGAGATGAACCCGTTCATCATCCATCAACATAATACTTGTCTATGCCTTAAATACTTTGTGAATCGGGCCTTATACTCTATAACTTTCATCAACCCTTGTTGTAAATTAATAAACTGAGCCTTGAGATCCTCTCAAACACTCTGAGGAACATAATGAGCCATGAAAGCATCCATAAATTGATCCCACATCATCAATCCAGACCCTGAGGTTTTGTTCTCTCTGTATGATCTCCACCAGACCTTTGCCCGACCTTCTAAAGGATACCCATTAAAATCAACCCCATGTGTCTCCTTTAAGGAAAACGTTTGCAGCCTCTCTTCGCACTCTACATTAAACTCATATGGATGTTTTCTAGAGTCATCAAGAAATCTCAGAGGTCCTTTATGCATAAAATGATGGTTAATCTTTCAATCCTTAAAAGTCTAAATAAAAACTGCATGTTGAGACTAGCTTGGCTACTGAACTGATAGTACCTCTGGGCAGGCTGTGTTGAAGGAACTTGGTTGCCGCTGGAGCCGGCTGAATAGGAGAAGATAGGGAACCCTATGCTACTCCCTAGGCCAATGTTTGACCCTCATTAATGGGTGGCCTACCCAACATAGTCATCATAAGCTGCCATATATCTTTAAGTCCTTAATTTAAGGGTGGTTGTATCGATCGAAGAGGTAGATCTACAGGTGCAGGCTCATTTCACTCAACTCTAGCCTAGCCCTACCATCGGGCTTTGGCTCTACCCCGACCCCTATCTAGAGACCTCTGCGAGGGTGGTGGATCATCATCACCTTCTGGTGCTAATCGTGTACGCACTGTCTACAGAAGAATGAACAAGATAAGCGACCTAAAACTAATAAATACCTTACACAAAGAGATCAACAAGAATCAACCCTATAAGAGAGCCTTGTAGCCTCTCAAAGATAGGATATGGATGTCTACGTAAAAATCTGCGGGATTCAGCCAGAATCCTGCCCCTACAGTCAGAGACCCTTATAAACCTAGTACTTTAATTGCACTCTGTAATGACATGAAAATATAGTTGGGATGGCATGTACATTTTCTTATAAAAAAAAGCCTAATCCTAGAAAAGAGCAAATAGTGGTGGGCCAGTAACAAGACACAAAAAAAAAAAAAAGAATAATACATAAGGAAAAGAAGGATATCATAATAGAAATATAGAAATAT
>JBDJHY010378152.1:0-18044 GCA_039654485.1 Withania somnifera | reverse complement strand
CTCTTCTAATGTGTTTGATCCGCTCTACAAGATAGACATAGAAAAGGCTTATGACCATGTCAATTGGGGTTTCTTGATAAGAATACTTGAAAATGGGTTTTGGGGTGAAATAGCTTAAATAGATTGACTATTGCATAAAAACAGTTAGGTTCTCCATGCTTGTAGATGGAGAACCTATTGGGTTTTTTCCATCAGAAAGAGGTCTCAAGCAGGGAGATCCACTTTCTCTTTTCCTCTTTATATTAGCAATGGAGGGCTATAATAGCATGATGACAGTGGCTATGAAAACTACTTGGATAAGAGGCTTCAAAGTTAACGATTTTTTAGGAAGGGATATGGAGATTTGTCATCTACTATATGCAAATGACACAATTAAGTTTGTGAAGCTAGGGCTGAATGGTTGCTTTTATAAGAGTGGCCTTGGTGGTTTTGAAGTAATTTATAGGTTATCTATAAATTAGTGGAAGAGTAGTATCTTTTCTATAAAAGAATTCCCTCGACTTTAGAGTCTAGAAAGTATATTGGGGTGTAGAACAGAGCAGTTTCCCACTATATATCTGGGCATGCCATTGGGACAGAAATACAAGGAGCGAGAAATCTAGGATGGTATCATCTAAAAGACAGAGAAAAAATTGTCCAATTGGAAAGCTCAGTATATAACTTTAGGAAGAAGAGTTACATTAATTAATTCAGTTCTGGACTCTCTTCCAACTTATGTTATGTCTTTATTCCCTATACCTTCCAAGGTGGAAGAAAGACTTGACAAATTGAGAAGAGATTTCTTGTGGTCGGGTAATAAGGAAGGAAGGATTTGCATTTATTGAAATGATTGATTGCTAAGTTACACAAACAGTCTGGTGGCCTGGGAATTAGGAACTTACGTTTGCAGAATAGATTTTTCCTGTCGGATTTGGAGGTTCACCACTAAGGAACAAGAACTATGGAAGGAGGTGATAGTCAACAAGTATAGGCTAAATGGGCATTGGTGCTCCCACTCTGTAAATAACACTTATGGGGTGTCCTTATGGAGATTAATTAGGAAGTTGTGGCTTGATCTTAGCAAAGACATAGTCTACAAGGTGGGAAATGGAACCAAAATCCAATTTTAGAAGGAGAATTAGATTGGAAATGAGACATTGATGGTCTCATTTCAAAACCTATTCTCTTTGTGCACCAATCCAAAAGAAACAGTGGCTAGGATATGGTCCCAACAGGATGGAGTATTGTGTTTAGAAGATATTTAAATGACTGGGAGATTAGGAGAGTGGCTGAGCTAGTAGCTCAAATACTGAATGGATTCAAAGGGTTATCATCAGAACAAAACTCCATCAGATGGAAACACTCTAGAAAGATGGAATCTTCTATGTCAACAGACTATATATTAAGGAGGCGAAAGAGCAACAAGGATGCAAGTCTGGCCCTTGGAAACAGATCTAGAGAAAAAAGGTGTCAACCAAGATAAAATGCTTCTCTTTGCTAGTTGTCAGAAAAGCTTGTACAACACATGAGAGGCTAAAAAAGAGAGGCTTCCAGATAGCCTTTTGGTGCTCTCTTTGCAATGAGGATGAGGAGACCAACAATCATTTATTCCTACATTACAGATTAACAACACAACTATGGAATCTATTTTTGGGATTAACACAAACTGAGTAGATTATGCCTGAGCATACAACAAACCTTCTTAGTTGTTGGATTAGAAGAGAGGGGGAGAAAATCTCAAAAAAAGTGGTAGAGTATAATACCGCCATACATTTGGCGGTCAATTTGGAAGGAGAGAAACAATAGATGTTTTGAAAACAAAGTTAATCCAATAGAGAAAGTCAAATAGAACTGCTTGACAACTTTACATTTTTGGAGTAGTAATGAGGGATATAAGAAGTTACACAAATTTTAGACTTCAAAGAATCTACTAGTTTCCTGTTTTTGTTGGGAACCAATTTTTGGAGGTCTCCAGCATATCCTTAATGCTGATGAATAGAAACATTACCTTTTTCAAAAAGAAAAAAATGAAGGTGCCGGAGATGAGGACGTAACGATGGATTTATGTAGTTACTAGGAGAGATAGGATTAAAAATGAGGTTATTTGAGATAAGGTGGGAGTGACTTTGGTGGAAAATAAGATACAAGAAGCGAGGTTGAGATGGTTCAGGCAATGATGAGGAAGGGCATGGATGCCCCAGTGCCCAAGTGTGAGAGGTTGGCTTTGGGTGGATTCAAGCGAGGTAGAGGTAGATCGAAGAAATATTGGAAGGAGGTGATTAGATAATACATGGAGCAATTACAGCTTACGAAGGACAATGACCCTTGAGAGGAAGGTATAAAGAATGTGAATTAGGATAACAGGTTAGTAAGAAGGGTGCACCCTTGCTAGTAGGGGTAGTGCTTTGTTTTGATATTTGTGTTAGTGCTAGTGGTGATATGCTTGTAGTGTATTATCCTTGGAGTTTTAGTGATATTTGTTGTTTCGGATAGATTGCTTATAGTATTACTTTTCGGTAGTGTTGTTTCTGTTATTGTCTATCATTTTGTTACTATCTATTGTTACTTGTTCTAATTTTGTCTTTTACAGACTGTGGTTTTGTTGTGAGTTAAGGTTCTATCGAACATAGCATCTCTATCTCACCTCTGAGGTAATGGTATGAACTATGTACACTTTATCCTTCCCAAAACTCACTTTGTAAGAATACGTTGGGTATGTTGTTGTTGTCACTATTGAAGACATACAGTTTTGTTTATGAGCTGAACTTTATGAAATCATTTAGTTGTTATCTGATAGTTTGAATTTTAATTCAGTTTAAACTTCAATGAAGAGATCTTATCCTAAAGCACCTTGCAACCCTTCAAAGCCAAGTTCAACATCTCAAAGTTTAGTTTTCTTTGAGTAAAGGGATGATAAGTAAATACAATGTCAACAAAGATGTATTTAGTACTCCCTCCGTTCATCTTTACTTGTCTACTGTATTAAAAATAAATGTCCAATAATACTTATCCAGTTTGGAAAACCAACGAATAATTTACCTATTTGTGTCAATTTTACCCTTACTATTAAATACTATTCATTCTTCAATGATTTTCCAAAACATTAAATTTATTATATTCAAAGGCTGATATAGTAAATTACCCCCTATTATTTCTATTTCTTAAGATGTGTATCAAATCAACAGTGAACAAGTATTGTCGAACAAATGGAAGAGAACTATAGTTTCATACGTTTTTTTTTTGGATGTAGTTCTTACTATATTTGTTTTTTCTTTTCTTTTCTTTTCTTTTCTTTTTGTGTGTGTGTGTGTGTTTGGGAGGGGAGAGGGGGGAGGGGGGGAGAGAGATCGACACATGAACTTTTTTGAATTCGACAAATTATAAGGTATACCAGGGAAATTGTTAAATTATCTGCTATTCAAACTCCTAGTCCCACACAGGTTAAGCTACTAGCTCGGTCTCCACCTTGTGCAAAAAAAGATAAAACTTAACATATACGGTAGTGTCAAGACGCTATGGGAGATTGCTAATTTTGGAGGGAATGTTTTTAGAAATGATGAAGGAAAGTGGATATTAGGATACTCAAAGCAAAGTCTACTTCAAGTCTCGTTACAGAACTATGTGGATAAAACACAATTTCTTTTTGAAACTGGTAACATTGGAAGAAAAACAGAGTTTCAAGAAATAGGATTAGCAACATGTCAACTATGCATTATGAGTCACCCCACACACCATTAACATCATTTGTGAGAAGTCACTGAGCGCCATTATTCCATTCATTCAGAGAATATGTGGCATTTGTTTAGATCTTCTAACTCTTCCTCCAGTTTGTTCATGTGTACCTATCCTTCGTCTATTTATACCTAATAAGCTAAAACAGCAGTCAACTGCTATTTAAGCATTTTTGTGACAAAAAAGAGCATAAACTTGTTGCCAGAAGCCAATTGTAGCAGCTGATAATGTCATCACACAGTACACAAATGGCCCAGCAATTGTATCTGCTAATCGCCCAATTGGTGCTTCGCGGCCTTGAGCATCCTCAACCTGGAAGATTAGAAAATTTACATAGAAGCTCATAAATTGCTAGGTTTTTAAGCAATATTAGGGGCAGTGGCCCCACGTATATCTGCTAATTCTAGTTTAGGATCACCAGCCATTTTTGAGTCAAAAGATGGGTAGACATTTTTTCTAACGCTCATATTAGAGAGGATAATTCAAATTTTTCAGAGAAGAAGAAATAATATTCTCTATCCAGGAAATAAAGGCTAAAAACAACATAAAATGCATGTCAAACATCAAAGGGTGCCACACAAACATTAATCACAATCTCATTAGAAATCCCAAAATTACTTCACGATACAGAAAATTACAACACACAAATTTGATAACTGCAATTCACAGATGGCCCCACTACATGCTTAAGAAAATCTTTGAGCTTTTCAAGAAACTAGGTGTAGTTGGGATTTGAGAAAACAAAGGGAGTCTCAGCTTTTGTTTGCCAGCTAGCTCAAGCAGTAATGTAACATAGCATCTTCATCTTGGCAACTGGCGATAACTATTTTCCACATGTGCTAGAACCTCCTCAAATAAGAGTAAATTGAACCAGATCGACAACCAAAATCTGCTGATCCAAATCGACAGACCAACCCAAAACATACACAAGTACAATAAAAAATATATAGGTTCATTTTGCTTTCTTTTATAATCGTGGTGCTTGGACTAGCTTGTGCACACCTCAACTAATTCCACGGGATACCTGCTATTTCTTACCGGTACTAATATTAGATAACCCTATCCGTCAAGGCTTGAAAAAATAGAAGAAATCACCTAGTCTTTTCGCTTTTGCTGAGATTTGTACCTGAATCTCATGGTTCTCAATTTACTTTATTGGTCACTAGAGATCACACCCTAAGTGAGGTGAAATCACTAAGGTTCATTTTACTTTGATACAAACTACAGGCATCAACATTCCTGCAAATCATCTAATTTTAGGCAGAAAGCTAAGCACTGCTAAATTGCTCAACGAAAAAAATTAAAACTAACGGACTACCAGGCCATGGTTGAAAAATTTTCTATTTGGCACCAATGGAGGATGTTGGAAGTAAAACAACAATACACCCAGTATAATCCCACCGTGGGGTCTCGAAGGGTGCAAGACCTTAACCCTACCTTTGGGGGTAGAGAATTTTCTTTTTGAAAAATCGTTGTCTCAAGTAACATATAAAAAATAGCATAAAGTAGTACAGGAAACACAACAAATAATAGAGGAAGCATTACATAACATTCAGGAAAAATGAACATTAAATTAATAATTTATTAGAGTGCTAGAGTGAGTGTCAAGTGTTAGTATCAAGATAGACCCTCATCAATTAGATATAAAATATTAATCGTATCACACTTATCATAGGTGTCTTATATTCCATCTCATCAAGTCGTAGTATATTTCTTCTCTTTTCATCATTTTCGTACATGGTTCAAAGACCTGTACGATCTTGGTGGAGAATAGTAACTTCTGCCTGCTGACAGTCCAACCAAGTTTTCTATCCTTGTCGAATAACTATCTTTCTTCTTTATGGTGACTGTTCTGGCGGTACCAATCTTATTTTCTGTAATGGTACCTGTAGACAGTGCTAGTTTGAGTTCATTCGTTATACTTCATCAAAAAAAGAAAAAGGTCTGAGAGCTTGTATGGCAGCACTCTGCCTCTTTCTGGTGAATGTAAAGAGATACCACCCCACTTCATGGTGATTATTATTCTAGTAATGTGGCGACTTCTTTTAACGACCATTCTAGCGGCTCCGTGGCTTTCCCAGTGAATGTTCCAGTGGCACTGCACCTCTTATTTTTAAGTGGCATGCACGTCTTTGTGATAACAATTCAATGAGAACCTTTCTCCAACAAGCTAACCATTACATTGGAAACGACTTTTGAAGTTCTCCGACGAGATTCTAGTAACCAAAACTTCTCTCCCAGGATTTCAATTTCAAATTTCTTTTCAAGTAAGATTCAAGTTATCAAAAAAAGGAAGTTGGCAACACTACAAGATTCGACTACTACACAATGAAAAATTACAGAATTTAGCTTAGACAACATTTCTAACGAATTTCAGACATTGTGATCAATTTTGTACTCTCAAGCTTTATGTCATTACATTACCAAATTAGTAGCTTTAATCTTTCTTTTTTTTTATAATCATAGTGTCCGCGCCAGCTTGTGTACACCTCGACTAATTTCAGGGGGTATCTGCTATCTCCGTGTAAACAAAACTTGAATAGATGTAAAGAAATCACCTACGAAGTAGTACTTTTGCCTCAACAGATAGTAGCTTTAATACCCTAATAAAGAAACATCACTATGCGCTAGTGTCTTTTTTCCCTCCTCAAGGTTCTGAATATCTAAATGCTACAAGATTTTCCCAAACAACAAATATTACTTGGAAGGAGAAAACATCACTAAAAGAAACAATGAATTGACCATGTTAACAATCTTGGAAATGGTTGGATTGGAACCAGTGGAAGAGGCCTGAATCCTCAAAGGACTGTCCTGAAACATAACAACAGGGACTTCAAAATAAGATAATATAAACAGAAATGTAATTCCATTTTTTCAAAAAAAAAAATCCAGTTCTACCATCATAAGGTGTTCATCAACTGACATTTGATCAGCGTAAGTGACACAAATCTAAGCCAGTCCAAAAATAAGTGGCACAAATCTAATGCACCATCATCGATACAACCTTAACAAGTACCAGTTAACATTTGAATCTAACGTCTCACCAGGATTCAGATGGATATAAGTTGGTAGATAGCCTGTTCCTTAGTTGATAATGACAATAACTACTCATACCGTTACAGATGACACAGCGGGACAGTTAACTAGTTTATGTCAGGAAACTGCAAATAGCATATCTATGAACACAATATCTTGGCACCATATCTGAATAGAGAAGATCAGACAGAGGATTCATCTAGCTATTTGTATAGCTGACCCCAATTAGTTTGGGATCATCATATTTGATTTATCTTGACACCACCATACCCAGTTTTTTGTACCAGCAGAGACAGAAACTCCCTTCTCTTTAAACACCGGAAGGGAATCTCCGGTATGCATAGATTCATCCACAACACTTCGACCAGCAACGACTCTTCTCTACAGGGGAAATTTGATTTATCATTTGAGAATGTAAGATGTAGTATGTATAAACAGGAGAAAACAAGTATTTTGAACAGAATTCAACATCCTTAACAGGCATCCGTATTCCTTCCAGAGACCGAAAAAGGTGCCATAAATGCCTTTAAGCTAATAATCAATTAGTTGCTTTTACATGGGACAAAATTCTCATTTGTCCAAAATTTCCTATTCAATCCTAGGGAAAACTTCTATTAAAAATTCCTATGGAACGCATATTCCATTTCTTTTTATGAGAAGTACCACGAAGTGCTATAGCAAAAAAAAGTGCCACGAAACACCATTAAAATGTACCAAAACTTCTTCCTTGTCTAATGATTCCATGTCTATTCACAGTAGTTGACGGGTTTAGTTCACATTAGCATCCTCAATGAAATTCAAGGAAATTAGTATATGCATTCTATTCTGCTCTAATGAAAACCTTCATATTTTTGAGTTCAGAAAACAAAAAAAGAAAATAGTTTCAGAAAAGATTTTCATAGATATATATAGATATGTTATATAGATGTTACCATTCTCTCTCTCTATATATATAGAGAGAGAGAGAGATGTTACCATTCTAAAATAAAGGATCTTCATACCTTGGTCCTCGGACTAAACACATGAAAGAGAATTACTTATGCAAAATTGACTTACATCTGCAGGTATAGTTTCTCCAGGCAAAACAAGCAAAGAATCACCAACTCGAATATCATCTGTTGGAACTTCGATGCGTATTGCATCAGAACCGACAACCTTGGTCGAGGAACCACTGCTGGAGGAAGTAATTACGAGTCTAGACAGAGTGGATATAAATGACTGTCAAAATAGCCACACCAATATTCTGTAAGGGAAAAAGGAGTGACAAAGTATAGAAGCTTCTCTAATCATGAATACAAAGGGATAAAGTAAGGTACAAGACAAACTTCAATCTATTTAATTCGTCAACACTTCATTAGCGAACTCTGGGGATCTTGTCTGAACATTGAAATGTACTTTTTTATATACATCAAAAATAAAAAGTAGCCTTGTGTAGCCTTTATTGATTGTTCAACAAAGTAAGAAAAATATAGCCCAAAAACAACCTTAGATTATTATTTGCTAAGTGCAAATATTAGGTAGCATATGTTTTAAATGTTCAGAATACTGAACATATGTTTTTCCTCCATAGATGTGTATAAAATTATAAATAAACACTACCACTGGAAATAAGAGATAAGAGCTTTTATGCAACTCCTAAAAGACTAGATCATCCGTAATCCACTTGATGAACACCTTTAACACACCAATGTCAAAACTCCAAAAGTAGAACGGCTAATAACTAATAGTAGCTTTCTGGAAAAGGGAACTCTTTAATGCATCAATATAACAAGAGGATTTAATAGCAGGCTTGGTTTATTTTCATCTCAAATATGTTTAAGTTTGGGGACTTATTGTAATCACGCTATCAAGGACAATATATTAGTCAAAAACAAGATTAAATAGGCGGTTTAGCATACAAGTCTCATGAATGGTTAGAGAATATTCATTGATGCTACTGTATTAGAGAAATCCAACAACTAAAACAACCAGTATTCCAGTGGTTAACAGATTTTCTCAACCATTGTAAACAGTCAAATATTGAAAAGTTTCTTAGCCCATATTTTGGTCCCTTTTCTTAAATCATATGCAACGGAACAACTTACTAATAGCTCATTCATATCACTAGATGCTTTCAGCCTTGCCCTTTCCTCCAACGAATACCCTAGTATACAAACCCAAGAAGCATGACCTGCGAACTAAAATTAATATTTCTGAATGAGCAAATTCATCGCTAAAAAGAATACACGGCAGTTAAATAATCCTGAATAGATTTTTGGTTGAGACAATCAGACAGACCATCATAGAAGTACATTTTGAAGTTACTAGAGAGCATAAGTGACATCTTAATGACTTGGAAAATAGCTACAGATCAGAACTCCGTAGTGAAGTTAATGACTGCTAGATGGAGAATGATTATAGATTTATGGAATTTCACCAAATTCAGCCATTGCAAGAGGAGAATGGACTCAGTGGTTAGTGATACATTTTAAAATAACTTCAGACAGGTCAAGAAAAACGAGATAAAAGATTAAGGACCATAAGGGCGTGGATAGTTTGGAGTTTGGTCAAACCCGACGATCCAAACATTTTGAATTTTCAGATTGCAGATTGGAAATCAGATATAATTTTTGAAACTTACGGATATGGAACTTTGGATTTTTGGGTATCTCGAAAATCTAATTTTCTTAGACCTTAAACTGGCTATCCTTTAGACATTCGTACATTACCTATATGTCCAATCTAATAAGTCAAATATATCTTATTCGTTAGACATTAGCCCATATATTCAATACTAATTAGTAATTACGAAGTCCCAATATGTTTGTATTTGTTCACTTTCAAGATGACTATTTTTTAGATTATTTTTTTTGTGGTCATTGACAGCATATTCTACGTATGGCATGGGTTTACTGTGTTGGACTTGTTAAATTATAGAGCCTTACTAATGCTGTTGCTGCATTTCCTTGGCAGTGGTTTCATTGCTTGCATGAATTTCATTGAGATGATTGTGATATCAACGAGTATTATTAAATCAATCTGATATCAATACTTCAATTGGATGTTTATTTCTGTAAGAAGAAGCAACTTAATTGATAGGCTCACAACTAGAAATTCAATTATCCAAATCGATTATTCTGCACCGCACTAAAAAATCAGATCCAATCTGGGCTTTTTTGGATCGGGTTTGGATTGCATTTTGTGAATTCGAAAACCAAAATATAAAACCGATTATTCTCAAATATGATCCACGCACCAGCTCTAGTCAAGACCATGTGAAACATTGACGACATTATTTGAATTTTGCTTGGACGTCAGATGGAAACATTTTGAAGCTTAAGGTTCCTCAATGTTAGGAAAGAGCTATTAGCCCATAAGTCCCATTATTCTGTGGCACTGGCACCACCTTGACAGCCTATTACATTGAAGTTTATGGAACTAAAGACCCTCTCAACATTTAATTCATAAACAAATATAAAAAAGAAAAAGTGGTCGTTGAAGACTACAATCTGCTAACTGTCTTAAACAACAGAAAGCAATACAAATGAGCAAGCAAATAAAAAATACACGGACAGAAAAGAAGTAGAGAGGAAAGTAAGAAAAGACAAAAGGACTCCTCAAAAAATGATGCTTCCCGTTGAAGTTCAAGGTTAAGCACTGATACCTAAGAAAGAGAAGAAGTTGTAAGCATATAACTCTCAACACGAGAAACTTCTAATATTTTATGAAAACAGACATTGAAAAGATAAACTAAGAGCTGCTAACAAGATAAAGGGCACAATTTATCAGATTCTTACTGAACTAATTGCAAAAGTAGCATTCGATCCAAAGCCAACAAGAGAGTTCATATTTGGTGATCCCTTTGCAAACGCCCGAAGACCATCAAAGAGCAGGTATGTAACATAATTTATTCGGTCATTAATGAACTAGGATGATAAACTACATGGTCCCTATCTACGGACAGCATGGTGCACTAAGCTTTCACTAATGCATAAGGTCCCGGAAGGGTCTGCCCACATGTTAAGCTGCAAACTGAAAAAGGACACTCTATACTACTCATAACAACTTGAAGCTATTGACTATCTTTAAAGACTCAACAGCAGAGATGACAGTCAAAATTGGACATCAAATTCAATCACGTAATCTGACCAATTTGATTTAATCAACTCCCGCAGTTAAATAGATAAGTAACAAATGATTAAGACAAAATAAGAAATAGAAAAAGATAAACACAGCAGAAAGTAATTGCCAATAAAGAAAGAAAAAGAATAGAATAAACAAGAGGCGAGTAACCTCATCAAGGTCCAAATAAAAACCCTATAGTCATTTGATGGATCAGGCTAATAAATACCGAAAATAACAAAAAATAAAGGAAAAAAATAAAGAACACAAGATTTAATGAGGTTTGACAATTTGCCTACATCCTCGGGAATGATGAGCGGTTATATTCTTATTATATGTTTTAGGTTACAATTATAAAATATATAAGTGACCTAGGTATACCCTGTACCGTACCGCTGGAGCTTCACCACCGCACCCCTAAGCCCACTTAATGCTAGCACACAAACTAAAACCAAACTCCCCCAAATGGACAAATGATGTCACTCCGCTCCATTCACTCGCTCAACTCCGACTGATATTTGATACCAGTTGTTGGGCTCACACCGGTCCAAAAACACTGATATTACCCTCTTTGGTCAAGCACGCATGGTTTTCCCAAAAAGCCTCACATCCTACCCCTTATATAATTTCCTAAACCTTTCAGCTACCAAAGCAAGTCTTTGTTCGCACAGCACATCCAACATTGAACTTGTACTAATGTAGGTCGACTAGTCTGAGTTATACAGAATAGAAAGTTCATCAACCACTAGCTATTTAGCTGCTGATATAGATATTTCCAAGCTAAATTAGATATATTTTCAAAGAAAAGCAGGCCATATTGATCATTACGGAATTGGGTGTACTTCTATCAATTAGTATATTAGCCTTTTTTTATTTTCGATGTTTCTTACAAATGGTTAAATTAAATGTTCAAATCCATGTCCATTGAAGAGGCTCCAAACTTTTGCAAAGCCTTTAGTTCTTATTGTCAAGTAATGAAATATCTAGTTTAACGTGAAAATGAATGGCAAGAGAATGCAATATATGAGTAGCGTGAGTTCCACAGCATAGGGAAACTAGAGTCCAAGCGAAAATCACGATCGACTCTCAATAAGCAAGACCTCCTTTTTTCTTCACCGTTTCCTTCCACTTCTTAACCTTGGCGTCCATTCCTAACCCCGATGACCTCTTCTTCTTCGGAAAACCACATTCCGTCAGCCTCTTAGCCAACTCTTGAGCCGCCAAACCACTCTCAGCTACCTCCGCTTTCAACTTAACAGCATCTGTCTCGGTCAACATGTTGACCACAGCCGAGTCAACTCGGTCGTCGGCAGACAAGATCACCTCGGCGCGTGAGACACACGCGTCACACATCATCCCGCTCACCTCGAGTAGCGCCGTGTCTCATTTTTTTTCAACTGCTGCTGCTGCTGCTCAGTTACGCTCGCCGGAGCTTTGAACTCAACAGCCTTAGGGAATAGAACCTTTGGGCTCATTTTTTGTATTTTTTAATTTTTTTTAGAGTTTTAAATTTGAAATTGAATAATTTGAGAGTAAGCTTTTTGAAATTATTGTTTGAACTTATCAAGGATATTTGAGTAGACCAAAAATTAATTTTGTTTACAAAAATATTTGAACAGATTAAAAAATAATTAAGCAGATTATCCTAAGATTAGAACACAACTAAACAAAAATTAATATTTGTTTACCAAAGAACTATTGCAAAGAGACATTATTAATTATACCTATCTATTCAGTATGACCTCAAATTGGTATTTGTTTACAAGAAGAAATTACAAGCAAAAATCAATATTTATTTACAAAAAGAAACTATCCAGCATAAAAGAAGCAGCGGCGGGGAAGAAGAAGAGGCAACAGCGAGTGAGACAAGGAGGCAACGGTGGGGGGAAGAAGATGAGGAGGCAGCGGCTGGGGAGAAGAGGAAGAGGCAGCGGTGGGGAAGACGACTGGGAAGACGGCGGGGGGAGAAGAGGAAAAGCGACTGGAATTTTGAGGAAAAGCGAGGAGGGAAGATATGGGAGGAAGAAGCGGGTGGGTTGTTTTACTAAAGGAGGGGATTAGGGTATGGGGCAGGTAGGTTTAGAAATGGGTATGGGCCGGTCAAATTTTAGTCAAACGGGTTATTTTAAGAAATGGGTTTTTCCATCCATTTAAGGGTATAAATGTTAACTTTGTTAACAGTAAGGGTAATATTAACCTGAAACTTTAACGAAGGGTAAAGTTGGCTCATTTTTTAAAGTAGAGGGGTAAATTTGACCCTTTTCCCTAATAAATAAGCTAAACACAGAAGTCAAGCTCACTGTAGGCCTTACATCTCAGTCAGGGTACACTGAAGAAGACAAGTGCGGAAAAGTAAACACAAACACATGAAGTAACCAGTATTGTGTACGCTTCTCCTTCGGTACCTATAGGTCCAGCAGGCAGAATCCATGGAAGGCTACCCTAAATATTCTCGGTATATCTCTCCTCCGTCCTATACCTTCTTTCGTATTGTGTGGAAGCCCAGAGGCAAGGTCCATGGAAGTACGCTCACCACGTATAATCTCTAACTTCATCATAACCTCACATCCCGAATCACAGTGCCTCAAAGGTCTCAAAGTCGGGCATTTCGTGCCTCATATCAATAATCTCAGCAAGTCAGGGCATACAACGCCTCAATATAACTATATCACCAATTCTTAGTAGATCGATTATCATTAAGTCTCCACAACCAGTAATGTGATAGGTGTCAAAAAGTTGTACTCACTGCCGTACGACGAAGGACTCAAGTGCCAGCAATTGTACTCACTGTCGAAGGAAACCGGTCAAAAGTCTAAGCATTAATTAGTCAAATGATATTTTTCGGTGCCATGTTGTAAAGCCTGAGCTCTCATGTCATGAATTTACAACATATCAACAAGTATACATATATGGTCATGTAATAACAACTACCTATACCCTACACAAGTATCTCTAGTCAACTTCTAAGTCACAGGCACCATATAAGTCCGGATGTCAAAATATATATATATCAACAAGTAACGGATGAAAGAACGGTATGGGATCACTATAACCACCTAGCTACCCAACCTAAGGATGCTATTTAGTACAATTATTAAAGCTATAATCCCAGAGATAGCCCTACAGAGCCTACCTGTCATCTAACGATATAGCGCTGCAAGCTCGTGAATAGTAATCTGACTGATATCAAATGGTCTCTAAATGCTCTGAAACTTGCATCAAAGTATTATATATGTCAATACTAGTATAACGACATAATTTAAAGTAAGTTCCAAACTGATCCTAAAATTGGGCCTGCAGGGCCTTCTCGTCGGAACTAAAAACAAACTTCACTATGGAGTTTCCAACGTTAGCAGGAACTCATGCTCCAAATTTGAGTATAATTTGAGTGTGGAAAGGGGTCCAAAAAATCCCGGACAGATTTGAATAAAACAGGGTCAAAGATGCAATTTTTATAGAATTAAACATTGGAAATTTGATGAATTAACGATACTAGAAGCAAAATATATCCGTTACGCAATAATATACAAGTTATGGCATGAGTTCATCAATTAGGTCCATTAATGGAGGAAACCAAGAAATTTAAGAATTAAAATGAAGAAGAACTTACCCAAAACGCGTAGAAATCAAAGAGCAACAATGAGGGAATTTTTCTTAGCTTTGAGTTGATGTTTGAGAGAAGATTTTTGCTCAGAAACTGGTGAAAACATAATATTTTTTGCTGAAATAAAAGCGGGGGACATGTAGGGATTTATATATAACTGCCGGGAAATTAACTCATCGCGTTCGCGTGACTTTCTTAAACGATCACGTAGAGCATTGAAATAAAGAATAACGATTGCATGCATTACCTACGCGATCGTGTAGAGTTGTTGGGTAGGTTTTCTTCATGATTGTGTGATCCAGCTTCGCGATCACGAAGCATAGTGGCTTATTGAATCGCGATCGCATGATATATTATCGCGAACGTGAAGAATACTTATCCTGCACTAGTTGCAGGTTTTGACAGTAGATTTAGGAGAAAAAAAATGCTCCGAATTACCACTCAAAATGCATTTGGAGTCCAATTTACCCAAAAAAACTATGCACGTACACCCAAAATGACATTATAGACTCAGAAGAAATTGGAATCCGAGGTTGTTTCGGATATTAATTGACCAAGTCAACCCTTAGGCTAAAATTCATGAAATTTCCATCAATATCTCAAAAATGCAACGATATTCCAGTAAACAAACCAACACCTCTTCTAGCCTAAAATCACCATTCTAGAATTGATGGAAGTGTTAGAATGTTGATCCGACACACTGAACACCAAACACCACTCAAGCTCCACTTTAGGCCTTAAACTTAATTAAAATCCACAAATCGGTATAAATTGCAAATATAAACTCCAAAACACAAATTTAAGGTCAATCTTGACTTTGTTTGACATTCCGAAGCTAATGAAACTGTTATAATTTAGTTCTGCGCTTGTCTTGAAGAAAAATTGACTTTGGTCAATGAGTACTTAGTTTTAGGCTCTAAAACAGGCAATTTGAGATATTTCTCATCGATCTACCACGATCGAAACTACTGGTCCCAGCAAGTCATAGTGACTTAGGGCAACTACCCAAATGCTCTAAAATGCAAAACATCACATATTTATCATAAAGAACATGAGGGTCATTAACTACCTATCTTGGGGCTATACTGCTCTACCGCGTGTCTCAAACGAACTCTAGATATAGTGTGGCGGGGAAGAGTACCACTTTTGATGCATATTTTATATGCGGACTCTGGACCATAGTGAGGTTGGGAGAGAATTAAACTAGTGATTAGAGCTTAGTACCTATCCTCCGATTTAGGTTGATGGCTTTAGAGCTGATTTAGGTAGGCTGCTTTGTTGTGCTCTACTTGTGTTGATTGTACGTGATTAGTATAGGTTGGTCCTTTCAGGACTGGATAGACAGTTACTATTACATTATTTGGTTGGTGGCCCATTTGTTCCCTAGTCCGGTACGAGCCCGGGAGTTAATGTTTTAAACTAAACTATGGTATCTCCGTGTTCTTCTTCCCGGTAGAGGTGTGTACTTGGCCCTTGACGGGCGCCCATGGGACATCTGTAGCAACTGGGATGCAGGTGCTCGAGGTTGGGGACCTGGATTAGGGCTAGGGGAAGGATTGTACCCTTGTGGGTTGGGCCCTAATAGTTGTTCTAAGGGCCCTACTTTGCAGTCTTAGACTAACCTAGCCTATTGATTAATTTTATGTTGTAAATATGCATTAAATGTTTAAAATGATAACTTGATTTTGACCGGATAATAACTGAAAATTGGTTTCATATAGACTTATATCTTCCACTTAGGAGAAATATGGAGCTATTTTACCACACTATATGAGGCTATTTTCTCACATTCACTATGAGTCTGGGCTTGCCTAAAGGGCGACAGTTGAATCTTTTGGGACAGGAATTTTTGTACTTAACTTTCTACTAAGATATGTTATACCGGTTGAGACCAATTTTTATCCTATTGGCCCTGAGGATTATGATATTGGATTTTTTTTACAAGGATTATGTACGTGGGATTGAATCCCTCCACGGACTTCTGACCTGGGTCGCCATGCCTAGGGTATGTTGCGTGGCCGGGGAGGGGTATACTAGGGGAGGTTGGGAAAGTATACAGGATAGCTTTGTGGGCCAACTCCTGGCTGAGTCATATACCAGGGAGCGCATGTACAGACACTTATGTACTATTCCAGCATCTTTTTGCATTGTATCCTTACACGTTGTTTGTACCCTTTGGAACTTAAGAGGGGAGTACCATATGGGTTACTTGGTTCTCTAAGTGTACCTAGCGATAGAATTGGGTATTGGGAGGGTTTGTTTGTTAGTAGACTTTACTTGTATTTCTCTGTTTCTGATTAGTACCATTCATGCACTTGTTATGTTCATGGTTAGTTTAACTGGGTGATGGTTTGGTAATTTCCTGTTGGTATTTCCTTATGTTAATTACGTTGGAGCTCCAGGTACGTGTCACATCTGGTCATGATCTGGTCATGGCCCGAGTCTATTTACTGTTACTTGTTAATAGCTTTCTATTATACTTGTTAGCTAGTTACACACGCACAATAGTAGTAAATCCTTCACTGCACTTACTAGTTATACAATACATGCCACCGTGCTACTTGCTAGGATTTGTTTTTTACCTTGCTTATACTTACTTATGCCCGGTTGGCTTATGATTCCTACTGGGTACCCATTGTTTTGGTACTCATGCTACACTTCTACATTTTTTTCTAAGTACGTACTAGTACGAGTTTTGTCGACGGACGTGATCGAGCGTAGTAACTGGTACTTTCTAGAGATTCGGTAAGCAGTTGGCGTCCTTGCTGAACAGTTTCCTATCAGTGTGGGAGCTATCCTAGTTGGGTCTTGGATACTAGTTCTTATAGTTTGACCCACCGAGGTTGTAGTTTGTATTCATGTAAATATATGCTTTACAGCCACGATATCAGGTTTTGGGAGTTATTTCCTGTTAGGATTTATAATTCACATCCTTTTTATGCTTTCCTTTTCTTCTTCTCCTTCTACCTTTGTTTTGGGTTCTTGTTACTGGCCTACCTGTACTCGCTCTAGGCCAGGATCAGGCTTGTCTACACGTAAGGTGTAAACGCTATCACAATCCAATTCCCGGGCCGTGATAATAACTAACTACAACAGAGTTGTTCTTGGATGAGAGGATTGAAGTGAAGGCCGCTGATACTTCATTGTTGGTGGTTGACATTGAAGCGAATGAAGCTGGATATAAGCTTGTGATTGTGTGATAGGGAGAACGGAGAGGATTCGTCGTCATGGTTTCTCCGACAAAGTCGAAATTTGAGAAATAAAAGGAATTGGATATGAGAGGAAATATAAAGGAAGAGGGTGAATATTCAATGCAAACAATGACCTGCTGATTTGGATTCTTTCCTATTGAAATAAATAAAATGTTTGATCTGTGATCCAAATTTATGTTTATTGTTTGGTAAAAGGATAGTATCCCTCTGGTTCTATCATGCACACTTAATTTTTCAACATCTATTCACCTTTAAATTTAAGGGTTAGAATTTATTTAACCTTTTATATTTTTGTTAAACAAAAGTTTTCTTGGTGGTTGGACTTTCGTATTACCATCACAACACTAATATAATGACCCTCATGGTCATTTATGAAAAGT
>JBDJHY010377936.1:0-18384 GCA_039654485.1 Withania somnifera | reverse complement strand
ATTCTTCCATATTGATTGTGGTAGTCCTCCACTTCGGCTACGGACTATGGGGTTTGGTATCCTACTGGTGGTATAGTAAGTGCCATCATGATCCGAGAAATCAGGTCGTGAAAACAAGTGCAGGAAAGTAACAAACACACGGTTCCCATTCGTGATACACAAATCATTGTTCATTCGGATTCTATTTACATTAGAGATCTAGGGTGAGCTTGGCATCCAACTTGATCCTTCCTCTCTTCAAACTTATGTTTTATTAATCTCTATTGTATTTTGGAGACATGTTGTACTATCTTTATTTCAGTTTTCATCATTCTATACTTAGTGGTTCGTTTGACACCTGATACCGAATTTCGGATCATTGGTTTCTTTCTATATTAATTCAACAACTATTACTTTATTTTGACTTTTGATATTCTTCCGCATTTAATGTAGTAGTCCTCCTTGTTGACTTCAGACTACGAGGTTTGGTTCCCCTACTAAAGGTATAGTAGGTGCCATCAGGATCCGTGAAATTAGGTCGTGACTATTTGGTATCAAAGCTTAGGTTCATCGGTGTCAGTGTACAGAACCAATGTCTAGTAGAGTCCTGCAGATCGGCACAAAGTCATCTGTGGCTTATCTTCGAGAGGCTATAGTGACATTTAGGAAATTTATCCCTTCTTTTAATCTTGTATCGTGCGTATATCCTTGGAAGTTTTTTTAAATTCAAACTCATTTTCATCACTCTTTCACAGATGCCGCGTACACATTCTATCACAGCTAACCAGATGACAGAGGCACCAGTCGAAGTACCTATTCTAGCTACTACTATAGAAGTCCCACAAGTTCTTGTAGCACCTATTGCGGTACCAGCTTCGGCACAGGCAACAGCATCTTCTCTCACACTTTCTATAATATCGTCTCTAGATATTCGTAGTGTGCTATGGCAGTTACTTAGTACCTTAGGAGGCCCTCCTATAGATGGGACACAGCCAGCAGTCTCGGTAGCACAGCCTACAGTGCAGACAGCACCACCAGTGGTACCGAAAGTTACTTCTACCCTAATTCAGGTTTTGCTAGTACCTACTGTTGCTCCTGTTGTGGAGCAGAATTTGGCTATGACCGACACAGAGAAGAATCTCCTGACTCAGTTTCTGAGATTGGATCCCCCGAGATTCACTGGAGCACCAGGAGAGGATGCTCATGATTATATGGTGGAATGCGAGGAGAGGTTCACCAATATGGGAGTACTGAAGACCCATGGAGTAGCCTTCACCACCTATCAGATGCATGGTGTGGCAAAGCAGTGGTGGAAGGCATTCTTTGTATGCAGACCCGCAGGTTCATCACAGCCAACTTGGGCTGAGTTTTATGAGGTATTCATGAAAAAGTTCATTTCCAGGGCTGAGAGGGAGTGATTGAGAGAGGAGTTCTAGAAATTAGAGCAAGGAGCTATGTAAGTGGTTGGGTATGAGGCTAAATTCCATCTGTTATCGGTATATGGGGTAGAGTTTATGCCTATAGAGGCGAAGAGAGTCCGCAAATTTGCTCATTGCCTTATAGATAGGCTCCGCGAGGCGGTGGCCTTATTGGTTTCTGACGATCGTCCATTCCAGGCTGTGGTCGATCATGCTAGTTCTATGGAAGCCCTTTATTGTGGGTCACATCAGCACAATGAGAAGAGGAAACGACATTGGGGAGGTAATATTGGGTCCTGTTCAGGGGGTTGTGGTCAGTTTTATTAGCCACAGTGCTAGTCTAGTAGGCCAGTGCAAGCATCACTACGGTGTCATCTCCAACTCTTGCACAGTTTTCCAAAGGCTCCAATTCGTGACAACAGAATATATATATGGGGTTTTGGTAGAAGAGCCTGATAGGGTAGGCCATCTGGGCCATGCTATGACTGTGGCCTTGTAGGCCATTATGCGAGGTTTTTTCCTCAGAAAGGAGCTATTTATCCTGCTCCAATAGCTGCACAGCCAGTGAGAGTAGTGCCTCCGCCAGCTAGAGGTGGGGCACATGGTGGTAGAGAGGTGGTGGCCAAATTGGGAGGGCCGGTGGTCACGGTAGTGGCAGACATGGCGGTGATAGCAACTTTATGTTGTACCTGCTCTCCCTGAGGTCGATGCATCTAATGTGGTTATTACAGGTGTAATTTCTGAGTTTTCTATACCTGCGTCAGCTTTATTTTACCCTAGGTTTACATGTTCATATGTATCATCTTATTTTGTACCCAATTTAGGGTTGCCCAGTAATTTGATATTTGTGTCTATGCATGTTGCTACCCAGTAGGGAATTCTTTAGTAGTGGATCGGGTGATCCAATCTTGTTTAATTTCTATTGGCGGGTTAGACACATGGATTGACTTGATGTTGCTAGATATGGTGGATTTTGATATCATACTGTGTATGGACTGGTTGTCTCCACATCGTGCAGTTTTGGATTATTATGCCAAGACTATTACCTTAGTATTATCAGGTTTATCGCCGGTGTATGGCAGGGTTCAAGTACCCGTGCACTGATAGGTTTTATTTCATTCCTATAGGCTAGGAGACTAGTAGAGAGGGGGTGTTTGGCATACTTAGCCTATGTTCATGATATATAGGTTGATTGCATTTGGTCATTGTGGATAAATTAACAAAATCAGTTCACTTCCTGTAGACTCATTTAACTTGGGATTCAGAAAGATCGGTTGAGTTATATGTTCGTGAGATAGTTAGGCTTCATGGGGTACCAGTATCTATCATATCTGATTGGGTACATAGTTCACCTCGTAGTTCTAGAGGTCAATCCAGAGGGAGTTGGGTATAGAGGTTGATTTGAGTACAGTGTTTCACCCACTGACGGATGGACAGTCTGAGAGGACCATTCAGGTGCTTCGTGATATGTTGCATGCCTGTGTTTTTTACTTTAGAGGAGGTTGGGATAGGCACCTGGCTTTGGCATTGTTTTTGTCTAATAACAGCTACCACTCTAGTATTTAGATGGAACCATTTGAGGCTTTGTATTGTAGACATTGTAGATCTCCCATTAGTTAGTTTAGTGGTGGAGAGGATTGACTCTTGAGTTTGGACTAGCTCCATGATACTAAAAATTGGGTCATACTTATTTAGGAGAGGTTGCAGGAAGGATAGAATAGGCAGAAGTCTTATGTGGATCATAGGCTTCAGCCCCATGAGACACTGTTAGCAACTTGGTCTTTGTTCAAGTTTTGCTTATGAAGCACATTATGATGTTTGGCAGGCGGGGCAAGGTTATCCCTGGTTTATTAGGCTTTATGAGATCTTACAGATAGTTGGAGAGTTTTCCAATAGACTTTCCTTACCGCTTGAGTTGACTGTAGTTCATCTAGTTTTCCACGTATCGATGCTCCTCCGTTATGTACTGGACCTGTCCCATGTCCATTGTTGAGAGGCCATGCAGATTGATGACACGTTGATTTATATTGAGGAGCCTGAGGCTATTATAGACATAGATGTGAGGCAACTCAGTTTAACGGAGATTTCGGCAGTAAAGGTTCATTGGGAACATCAATCAGTCAAAGAGGATACCTGGGAGACAGAGCATGATATATGGGCCTATATCTACATCTGCTTGAGCCTTCAGGTAATGCTCCTTCCTTGAATTTCGAGGATGAAATTCCTTTTTAGTGGTGGATATTGTAATTACTCATTTTGTCAATTCCTTGATTTCCATATTTTTTCTATGCTTAGAACTGTCTAGTAGTCACCCCAAGTAATTTTCTACTTGCTAGGACTGGTAGCTCGGTGCCTTGGCAGCTTGTTTTCCTATTATCTCCAGATCATGAGCACCATGTTTTAGTTTCCTGTAGATCTATATTTTCATTTTTTATATCTTACCTTTCAACATATCTATTAGTTTTACCACTTTCCTACTATCGTTGACCTATTTTACTTCCTTACCTTTATTACTTGCATTTTATTTTAGCCCGGACGACCTATGAGTACCTTATTTTGTACTCAGGTTGAACTTATGTACCATTCTCATGGTGTAGATACCAGCAGGGTTCTTTGAAATGTCGTGATCATGCGGAGTAGTTACAACTGGTTTTTTGGAGATTACGGTGAGCTTTGTCCTCCAAGTCGACCATGGTTTCCTTGATGTCAGCCTGCATTATTCTGTCTATGGAAGACACTATTTTGTATTACTTTTGTAGGAGTTTCTTTGTATTTTCTATCTTTTGGATACTCTGTATAGTAGCTCCACATGTCATGGAACCAAGTTTTGGGATTTGGGTTGTATATGTATTTCTTCTACTTCCGTTCTTTTATGTTCTGCTTATGTTTATACTCTTTCTTTGATGATTCGAATATTCATAGCCCATTACACGTAGGTTCGGGATGTAGGGTTAGGCTTGTCTACAAGAGGGTTGTAGACGCCATCATGACCTGAATTTTGGGTCATGATAGAATGGTATCAAAGCTTAGGTTCACCAGTCTCTTGCTTTGGAGCAAGTACCTAGTAGATTCCTGCAGATCGGTGTGTATACACCCACATCGGATCTTCAGGAGGCTACGGGGTACTTTAGGGAACACTTTCCTCTTTCAAATCCTATCATACATTGTTATCCGTACTTCTTCTGAAACTTACCTTGGCTTCAATCCTTCGTAGATGGTCCATACTAGAGGATCTTTAATCGATTGGGACCCTCCCCAAGTCTGTTAGAAGGGGGTAGGGGAGGATGCTCCGTAGGTCCCTACTGCCCCATCTATTTCAAGTCGCAGGCACTGATAAAGCTTAAAATTACACTTCAAAACCAATATAAAAGTGTATGTGGATGTTGTCAAATATGATTATCAAACAAAGAGTCAGGGTCGATCCCACAGGGAGCAATATGCAATATGCGAGGCAATCGAGTAAGAATGGGAACCAACATGCCACAACTATAACTTGAACGGATATAACACGGTATGGGGAAGTAAGGATAGAATAATGTATGAAATATGGACAACAGTCGATCAATGACTTCACATAGCAAGTAACCATACTAGGGAAATTTATGTATCCAACGATGCATGGTAGTTAATAAATTATAAGAAGTTATAGTCCTACAATTTTTCGTAAGTGCAGAGTTACGTACAAATCCAATGATATTTAGTGTTTCTAAACCTTTAATCTTAAGTAAATCTCTTTTACATCGGGTTAGGAATGTGAAAGAGTGTGTTGTCTTTATCATGGTAACTCAAGATGATTACTCTTACCATTAGAGAGTGTTAATTCCCTGAATATCTTATCATAATCTCAACTCCTAGTTTCAACAACATGGTTAGTACTAGTTAAACCTAGGCATGTTTTAGTGTTCGCGACCATCGAAAATTAGTCAATACATAGAGATTATGCTTATACACTCTTGAAGATGCAACAACTAAAGCATTCAAAGAGTTGATTGTAGAATAGTTAAAACCAAAGAGTATGATAATATTAAAATCCCTAATCAAAATCTAAATATTGCATTAGTTACAACTACAAGATTTAAACAAGAATAAAATCTATATGCTAAGAATAAACAGTGAAAGCTAGGAAACAAGAGATGGGTAAAGAATATTGCAATACAAAACTCCAAACCTCTAACCCTAGGTGTAGATGTTTGGTTCCAAGCTTCCCTTTTGATGCGTTTTTACCCAACGACTGCCAAAGATCTATTCAATATCCCTTTCCACACGATCTTGTTAGGTTTTATATAGAGTTGGGACACTAATATGTAAAGTTCCACTTTTTCCCAGAGCCGCAGATGCCTCTTTACCGATCAAAAGTGTTGATTTATCGGTACTAGCCAATCTATCGATGCAAATAACAGATTTATCAGACATCTGACTTTGTTGATTTGACAAATTTATCGGTCAATAGTTCGATTTATCGAACGTCTATCTTTGTTGACTTGTTCGATAAATCGGTCATTAGTTAGATTTATCAGACGTTTGACTTCTATTGGCGTGCCTGATAAATTGGTCATTAGTCGATTTATCGGTACACGTAGGGTTTTTCTGGCAAATTTTTCCTTCTTTATTTTAAGCTCATTTTTTGCTTGTTTTTTGCATCGTTTAACTTACGTTCACTTCCAAACCTAGATTTCCTTACATATAATCAATTTACACCATAATTAGCCTTAAATCATGAATAAAGAGCGTGAATATATAACAAAAGTGATCACATAAAAGGGTAATTTCACCTCTCATCAACACCCCCAACTTAAATCTTTTCTTGTCTTCAAGAAAAGAAAATCAAACATAACACGACGACGTTATCAATTCAACCTCGATGATCGCTCAACAATCAAACTATACATTCTCCTCAAAATAAGAACAAAGATCATATCTTTGGTTGTACCAATAAGTGGTACGCAATTTTCACTCCTTTTGCAACAACTCCCTCTATATCAGAAATAAAGTCTCAAATATGCAATGAAAAAATCAAAATAATCAAGCAACAACAACAAATACTCAAGATCTGACTCAAGGCTACAAATATTCAAAGTACACTATTTTGTCTCATTTTCGGGTTTTATCAACATCACCAATCTATGATTTTACATGCCCTCACAAGAAAGAAAGTCCCAGACACTCCACATATATACAAGTCACAAGGGACAAATATACAACACTCACACTCAATAAAGAAATTCAAATATCAACAAATGACATACCATAAGAGGATTACCCAAGACAAGGATGAGGCGCTAAAGATCACTTTCCAATACTTCAACCAACAAATCGCAAGGTTTTCTAAAGAATTTATTAGGTACACAAGGGAGGAAAAGAGAAAAATATATGGAGTTGGTCTGAAATTTCTAGGGATCTGGCTTGTATTGACCTGGGCACGATGATAAGCGATAGCGGTGCCCTAGCACTATTGGCTACATGCTCATCCTCTAAACCAGGTTAATCGCACAAATTCATGAATTTCAGGCCCAAAGAGATTGTTTCCTACCATCACGATAGAGCTAAAGGAGAGGAAAGAGACTTACAACGGTTGTGGCCTACTAGATCAATCATGGTGAACAACTGGACTTGCAGATTTTTCTACAACAGCTAAATTTCCAAATGAAGGCTCCAAATTAAAATGGAGTCCAAAAACAACAAACAAAATATATATCTTGCATGAAATGGACTCAACAAAATCTACGAAATGGCCAATGGAGGTCATTTTAGCAAAAAGAACCCTCAAACCAAACTGATTAAAAGGCATAACTTCCTAACTTTGCACACCGACCCTCAAAATAATCCCGGCCACCCCCTGAAGTGAACTAATGACCAAAATATACCAAATTCAACATTTTAGAGCTAAAAAAGCATAAAAATTTTGATCCAGCACTCTGATCATCAAAATCCATCCCAGGCTCAAAAAAGTAACTCTGGTTGAACTATTTTTCAAAGAAATAGCTCAACTCAAAATGAAAACCAAGGACATAAACCAAAGGTCCAAATAGACCAAAGTAGGTATTTCGGAGCTAACAGTAACTGCTGGAACCTAATTTCAAGTGCATTTACTAAGAATCCACTCTCAAGTTCCATTATTCAATGTTAAGCCTTCAAAATAAGGAAATTGAGATAACAAGCCATTGAACTTCTAGGGAATCAAACTAATGGTCCTATCAAGTCATAAATGACTTGGGAAGCTAATAAAAAGATCTAAACAATGACCCATGTGGGTCATTAGATATATTCATATATAGGTCGATGTGAAAGGATAGGTAGAATCACATACGGAGTAGGAACTGCTAGTGCTGATGATTGATAGACTGGCGCTTGAGATGTCTGAATAGGAAATACTAAAATAGATGGCAGAACAAGAACAACAAAACTATAAGAACTCGATTGGGGGTGAACTCCCAAACCATAAGTAGTCGATTACAATGGCACACTTGGACTCAAATAACCTTGGTTTAAAGTTTACACCCATTTGTTTGTTGCCACGACAAACCCAAAAATAGTACCAAGAACCTCTTATCATTGGATTCAAGGATGGAAATAATAAAGGCATAGGAGAAAAAAATTGATCATGCACCTTCGGTGGCTACTGGTCTAGTATAGGCTCGATATATGCAAATCTTACAATGGATACTACTCTATCCGATACTATAAATCTAGAAAGTCCTCAAACTCGACCTCAACCACCTCCTCTAGTTGTCAGTGCAATGGGATCATCATGTTCTGTGATGATGCCAAAGATCATAAATGTTCCATCTATGGAAGAGTGAATAAGAAATACTGAGATTTTAAGAGACCAACTACGATGCACTCTTGATGTAGAGATGTAGAGATGAAAAGAGAGTAAATTCCTAAATATTTCCCTATAGCCTCTTAAAGATAGGATACAAACATCTTCGCACCGGATCTGCAGGAATTTACTAGAAAATGGATGATGTATGGAGGATACCAAACCTAAGTCTCTGATACCAATTTGTCACAATCTGATTTCTTAGGTCATGTGGGCACCTATAGGGATAAGCAAAATTCTAATCAAGTCAATAATATTCCAAAAACTTGATAACCGATACATGAGCCACTAGTCAAGAGTAAAATTTCTAAATTAGAAAAAAAAATATTTGTCTCGAAATGAACTAATGAAAAGTAAGAAAAGGTCATAGATAAGCTTCAGATGCCAGAATCCATTGTATACCTCAACAACAGAATATTAGAGCAAGTTTGGAATCGGTGTGGACTACTCGTACTCGGGTGTCATGACCCATTTTCTTAGGTCATGAGGACACCTACATCTCACCGTAAGAGAAACACCTAATAATACTCAAAGCAAGAATAATAGACTAAGTACAGAAGATAAGATGAAATAAGGGACAGGGATAAGATGAAGTCTATAATCAATCAACAACAACCCCAAAATCTTATATCTAAGTGCATGAGAACTAAACAAGAATACAATATCTGAAAAGGAAATACAACTTCCGCCTTGGTAAAATAATAGAAAGTAGATAGTAGAAAGGGTCAAAGAGTAGCTCTGAATGCCATGAGCGGTCTTATACCTCAATAATGAAATTAGGGATCGATCAAGAATCACACAGACCACTCGTATTAAGAATTACAAAAAAAATGCAGAAGTGTAGTATGAGTACTACAACAATGGGTACTAAGTAAGATATACCTACTGGTAATATATAAGAAATAATAATAATAAATAAATAGATAAGAAAGGCAAGTCACGAGGTTCAGTAAATAGAGAATGTAATGAGGCTAGCTAACAAATTATAGCAGGTAAATATCATAAAAAAAATAGAAAGTAGGGAAGGTTTAGGTACAATGATAAGGGAACATACTTGAATACATGCTAAGATGTACAGAAGAAAATAAGAAAAAGATAAGGTAGTATATTGGTAACTTCAAGCAATAGGAAAGGAAGGTTATCCATAAGAACATGTATATTGCCAATGGAATCATGATAGGAATAAAGAAGTCACAATACTAATCACGATACGAAGAGAGAAGTCACAATACTATCTCATAACAGTGAACAAGAATAGTAATAAGTAGAAGAAAGTCTCCATGGAACCCCATAATACCAAGAGATATAAACAAGTAAACACCCTTGACTGCCCATACAACCAAAAGGTATAAACAATAAATCAAGTGCTGAAAGTAAACAAAATCATGTATGCAAATGGTAGATGTGAAGTATAACTGTGTGTGATCCCATCTAGTACTAGTAGGTCTGGTAGACGAAATACCCATGGAAGGACTTCCTCGTATACTTATATTCATACCATATACTCCTCCCCCGATTATATGCAAATCATTGCCTAGTCGAAAGGGTCCATGGAGGGCCTTCCGGCATAATATATCAATAATCATCTGGGTATGAACTGCCATATTATAATATCGGTGCATGCATCAATATCAGATCTACAATCTCAATAGAGGCTTGACCTTCACCAAGTATTGAGATAGCATAATCAATATGATCTCAACAGATGCTTGGCCTTTACCAAGTATGGAGATGGCGTGATAATAAATGAAATCATTCGGCCTTCACCAAGGTCAAATCATATGCAATTAATGGGATTTCCATAGTCTAACTAGTATTGAAAAATCAATATCTAGCGCTCGACCTTCACCAAGTCTAGTAATATGTAAAAAACAGTTGTTACATTATATTTTATCTCTTTTATTATAGAAAACTGGTAAAATATCATTAAAGTACTTATTTTACTATCATAATATCTCTTTTATCATATAAAACTGGTAAAATATCATTGAAGCACTTATTTTACTATCATAATATCAAAAATGGGCCTTCAAGGCCATGGGAGGTTTCAAAATTAGTAACATCAGGCTTATTGCAATAAAATAGTGGAACTAGTGCAATAAGACCAGTTTTCATGATGATATGCAAACAATATCATAGGCATAGGCTCAATACCTACAACAAGTATAACCATCCAAGTCGATGCTTGGGATACATGTACATTCCTAGATACCCACAATCTATGTTCCATAGTTTATCAAGACCACTCAAAGTCATAAGGTAACTAACATTGTAAATACAACATTAATGAGTAGCCAAAATGGCGGACCAAAAGACCAAATAGGGTCATGTATGCCAACCTAGAAATCCCAACCCAATGGTGAGTACTATCATAATTATTTCCCACTTAAGCCCAGTCTAAGATAATAATCATATCCTACTTATTCTTCTAAAAGCACTCACAAATACTGCATAGAATAATACTCGAAATGCTCCAAGAAGCCAAACATGTGCAAACAAACTCCAATGACAACATAACTATCAAAAACATAATCTAGACGTTAATACGATTCCAATATACCCATAAAGCTATCAAAAACATAATCTAGACGTTAATACGATTCCAATATACCCATAAAGCTATGAAATAAAAGAGGTCAAAATACGGGTCAAAATGGGCCTACAGGCCCGTGAACCTAAAACTTCGAACAAAAGGGTGTCAAAATATTTCCCACATAGTGAGGAACTCATACCAAAAATTTAGAGCTAAGACGAGAAAGGAAAGGGCTAGAAACCATCAAATAAAGTGAAGTACACTTGATGAAATTTGGGATTTTTTGGTCGAAGATAAAAGATATCAAGTTTCCCACAACACCCACTAGATCATGCAATGACCTAAGTGTTTTAATGGATATTTTAGAGCTTTGGAAGTGAAATAGATAATGAAACATGAATAAATTTCATATTTCAAGTATTTATACTACCAGGTAAGTAGGTAGGTGCAAATGCGGCCTCCTAACTAGGAATGTGGTTAGCCGCTCACGCAAACCATCACGAATACGATGCCAGAGAATGAACGCAATGAAGAAAAGAACCGAGGCGAGTCTGGGTCAACCTTCCATGAATGTGGTGGACCCTCCATGTATATGACACCTCGAATATAGTCCACCTTCGAGAATGCAAAGGTACCTAGGCATGCACTAGAAAATAACAAACTAAGACAACTTGAGAAATCACTGATGGTGCTCCAAATACATTCGAAATTTAATGAACACAAACAAAATATGTTTCTTGTATGGAAACAATATCCTGGACTCAAGGACACAGAAGAAATTATGATCTGAGGTTGTTCCAAAAAAATATTTACCAAAGTCAACTCTATGCCAAAATAACCAACTTTCCAAAAAGGTACTCGAAATGAGCCTGGTTGGCCAAAATCTTAAAAAAATAGCTAACCAAACAAAAAATCAATAATTTGAATCTGATGGAGCAGTCAAATTTTTGATCTAAGGCTCAAATCAAAATATGACTTAACTATTAGAACTCAGTTCCGAGTTCTTTTACATAGAATATTGACTAAAGTCAATGATTTCAATACTATAGAATCTAAAGCAAGGAAAAAGACATAATAACCAAATGAACGACCCCAGAACCAAACCACCAGTTTTGATAAGTCATAAATAACTTAGATCCATTACTGAAAAACTCTATAATGCAAGAAAATGTGAAATTGAGAAAATAGTGAAAGGTTCATTACAACATTAACTACTAAAAAGGGATTTCATCCCCAAAAGTCAGAACAAGGCAATACCTAATGGATAGAACAGGTGCAGATATTGAGACGTCAACTCACTTTTGATCTACTAAGTAGCTTCTTCTAGGGACTATCTTTCCACTGCACTTTAACAATCGGAATCTCACGTGATCTCAACTTTCTCACCACACTAGAAAAAAACCAACACTGTCTCCTCAATAACTAAAAGATCTTTATAAACCTGAACTGAATCATACCTAAGCAAATGCAATTCATCAGGAACAGACCTTGGAAATATAGAAATATAAAATACTTGATGCACAACTAATAACATAGGAGTAAAAGCTAACTTATAGGCAACACTACTAATACGATCAATAATCTCAAACGGGGCAATACACCGGGGAGTAAGCTTGCCCTCCTACCAAACCTCATCATGCCCTTCATGGGAGATACATACAAGAATACTCTATCACCCATACTAAACTCCAAGGCATGATGACGGTTGTTTGAAAAACTCTTCTGCCTACTCTGGCAGCTTGAACATATCTAATAAAGATCGAAACATATCCAAGCTATCCCAAAGTAGGTAAATACTCTACAATCTGGACTCAAATCCATCAAACACTCTACAATCTGGATTCATATCCATCAAAAAACCAACTAATAGGCAACTATCACCACCTACCATACAAAGCCTCAAACAGATCTATTTGAATACTAGAATGGTAGTTGTTGTTATAAGAAAAACTCTACCAAATCAAAATGTTGATCCCAAGAACCACTAAAATCAAGGACACAAGCTCTTACATGTCCTCCAGGACCTGAATAGTCTCTAATACTGACCATCTATATGGGGATGAAATGATATGTGAGATGAACCTTAGTACACATACCACGCTAAACCCCTCTCCAAAATTGATAGGTAAATTAGGTACTATGATTAGAGATAGGAGTAATCAGTATTTCATGATATTGAGTCACCTACTGAAGATAAAGTGAAGCTAACTTCTACACACTATAATTTGTATGAATTGGAATGTAGTAGGCGGACTTAGTTAATTTGACAATAATTGCCCAAATTGAATTGTTCTTGCTAGGTGTTCGAGGCAAGCCTGAAATAAAGTCTATATTAATATGCACCCACTTCCACTAGGGAATAGGAAGCCTCTACATCAATCTTCCCAGCCTTTGGTGCTAAAACTTGACTGCTGATATTTCAATCACCTAGAAACAAACTTAGCAATATCTCTCTTCATACCATCCAAAAAATATATCTGACTCAAAACTCTATACATCTTAGTCGCACCGGTATGGATGGAATAACAAGAAATATTGGCCTCACAAAGAATCAACTAGATCAAATCATCAACTCTGGGTACCTAAATCTGGCCCCCTAATCTCAAAACACTATCTAAACCTAATGTGTCCTTATGAGGCTCCCATACGACAAGCGATCTCGAATATTAATCAATGTGGATCCTCAAACTGACACTACTAGATCTGATCAATAAAACTAGAAGGGCCTCAATTATAGAAAGAATATGAACGAAATTTGAAATCTCAAGTCTAACCAATCGGCTAGCAAAAAAATTACTTCCAAATCTAAAAATCTCTCATAAACTAACAAGGCTAACAAACTACCCATTCTCATTGTCTTCCAGCTCAAGGCATCTACTACTACGTTTGCCTTACTCGGATGATACAAGATAGAGATATCATAGTACTTCAGTAACTCAATCCAACTGTATTGGTGATCATTAAGCTCACTCCGACTCATAAATACACTAAAGACTACGATGATTGGTCAAGATCTTACAATGAACTTAGTAAAGATAGTGGCGCCAAATCTTGAGCGCAAAAACTACCACTGCCAACTCAAAATCATATGTGGGGTAGTTACACTCATGGACCTTAAGTTTTCTAGAAGCTTAAGTAATCACCTGATATTGTTGTATCAAAACACAACCCAAAAAAATACCGAAAGCATCATCATATACAACGGGGAAACTATAACCTTCAATCGGTAATGTCAACACAGAAGAAGAAGTCAATATAGTCTTAAGCCTCTGAAAGGATGTCTCATACTCTTCTGACCACTTGAAAGGAACAAATTTTCTATTCAATCTAGTCAACGATGCTTCAATAGAAGAGAATCCCTCAACAAAAAAGTGATAATATCAAGAAACTCTGATAAAATTATGCACCTCAATAGGAGTGACGGTCTAGGCCAACCACGGATAGCTTCAATCATAGTAGGATCCACACTAATACCCTTTATAGACATCACATGTCTAGGGAATGTAACTGACTCAAGCCAAAACTCATACTATGAGAATATGGCGAAGGTAAATGTTCTTTCAAAGTCTGAAGAGAAGTCCTCAAATGGAGCTCATGATCCTCTATTCTCCTAGGATATTCCAAGATGTCATCGATGAACACAGTAACAAAGTTGTCAAAATAGGGCTTGAATACGCAGTTCATCAAATCCATAAAATTTGTTGGTTCATTAGTGAACCCAAAAGACATCACAAGGAACTTATAATATCCATATAAAGTCCTAAATGTTGTCTTTGGGATATCCTCAGTCTGAATCCATAACTAATAAGAACCTATTCTCAAGTCAATCTTGGAGAATATAGTTGAACCCTAAAGATGGTCAAACAAGTCATTAATACGCTGCATAGGATACTTATTTTTCACTGTAACACCATTAATATGCCAGTACTCAATACACATATGCACATACTCATCCTTCTTCTTTACCAATAGTACAAGAACCCCCAAGGTGATATACTAGGCCAAATAAATCTCTTATCTAACAAATTCTAAAATGAATCTTGAGCTCTATCCGCTCAAAAGGTGCCATATGATAAGGAGAAAAAGAAAAGGTCCTGGTGCCTAGCTCTAAAAAATGTAAATTCAGGTACTAAATTCAGGGGTCGCAGGCTAAACAATAATATCTCTAACATATGAAAGGTATACCATACAACCATGAGATACTAAGAGACTATCTTGATGCAAGAAATAAGCCTTGTTGGTGTGCGACTAACCAAACCCTTCCACATGAATAGGCGTATAATGGTCATAGATAAGGTCACGATTATGGAATAACAATGTATGACAATTCTATGAGGGGAGAACCAGTACATACCATCATCATATGAAAATTAAACATATCCAGCAATATTAAATCAACCCAAGTCTAAACATCCCTAATGCCCATAGAACAAAATCTCAACACACAATCAACTACTAAAGAATCGCCTACTGGTGGAGATAGATAACGACACTGGTAAGGGCTTTCTAACCGTACTAAAAAACTAGAGCATAATAATATGACACATATGAAAAAGTACACAAAAATAGTACCTATCACAATAGCATCAGAGGACTCAACCTTAGGTCTACCTGTATTAGCATAAAAATATAGCAAACACTTTCACGGCCACCCTTGCAAAAATTGCCTCAACCCCGCTGATAAGTACCACGGCCTATAGCATCACCACCCCTTCCCTGAGGTAACATGAATTTAATCGTCTGCGGAAAAATAACCTCAAGTACAACAGGAGGATGTGGTATAGTCTTACCAACACCTGACTGAGTACAATCTCTGGAATTTTCTCCATAATTATAACACAAGCCTATCTATATGCATTGATGAGAGGACTAGACGAAGAAGAATGACCATCATATCTTGATGAACCTGGGGTAACACCCTCTACTACAGGCTCAAATACAGTCCCTCATAACTTTGAAATCCACTACCAGAATCCTGAAGAGAGGCCTGATCATGATGATTGGGATATCTCTCTTTCTGCAGCTGCTGAGCTAGGGTTGGTACCCTATGACCCATGACCATACCTATACCCATGAAAGCAACCCTGATGATGTGGCCTATTCTCCTCTCTAGATCTCTTTGTAGGACTAAGTCCCTTAATAGTACAGGCAAGTCTAACTGGATAAGAATACACTAAAAATATGCTCCCATAGTAACCAAAACCTCTACAACCTTGCAGATCTCTAAATCTAATCCATAATATAATAGAATTTCTCCACCTCAATGAAGATATAAATGGCTCCCAAGGAATATAAGCTATGAAACTTTTCCTTGTACTCATCAACAAATATAGATCTCTGCTCAAATCTCAAGAACTCCTCTCTCTTGTGGTCCTACTCTTTAATAAAAATGTACCTCTCCAGAAAAGCATTCCTAACAAAGTCCAAGTAATCGGATTGAGTTAGCAAACCTGATAGAACCATAAGATCTCTTACAATCCTTGGAGAGACTTCCCATCTAATAAATAGTGAATTCAACACCATGAGAATCAAGCAAACTAAGATTATGCAACCCCTCCTTGCATCTATCAATAAAATATATCGGGTCCTCCTCTAAAAATCCAGAGAATATAGGGGGAACTCAACCTAAAAAATCTACATATTGTATTTTGATGTGAGTCAAACATAGGGGATGAGATGGAATAGGTGGAATCACTAAGTGAAGCAGGCACCACTAGTGTTGAATAAGGAACAACTAGTACTGGAGGAACCTGAAATAGACAAGATGAGATTGCTGGGTGAACACCCAAACCATACATGATAGGTGTAGGATGTACCCTTAATCCATGAGTACTTGGTGCTGGCAGTGTACTCGGACTGAAGGGTTAGGCTATAGTCTGCTCCCTAATTGTAGGGTATCCCGATATACCTAACTAATGCATCAAAAACTCTTTCGTCTCTGTGATCAAATCTAGAACAAATGTAGTAAAGGAGAGAATGGAACAAATTCATGTACATCAGTTGGTTACTAAACCAATACAGGCTCAATCTCAATCCCTATAGCTTTGAATGTCGAAACACTCTAGGTGGAGTACTAAAACTGATAAGTTCTCAACCTCATCCCTCACAACTCTTGGCCGGTGCTCTCGGTCGTGGTAGAACAGGTGTGTCATCCCCTGCTTCTACCAATGATCATGTATGTACCATCTACTGAAGAATTAATAAGACCAAATGAGATTCTCAGGAGACAACTATGATACATGCTCGATATAGAAGTGAAAGGGGAGGAATTCCTAAAGATTTCTCTGTAGCCTCTTGAAGATAATATACAGTACTATTTCCACCCAATTCGCAAGCCTCTATTTGACACTAGCTCATGTATCGAGGATATCAATGAACCTAGAGATCTGATACCAATTTTCCCCCACCCAATTTCTTAGGAACCTATATCCAACCATAGGAGAACCACCCAATAATTCTCGATGTATGAATAATAGACTAAGTGTGGAAGATAAGATGAAATAAGGGACATGGATAAGAAGTTTATAATCAACCAACAATAACCCCAATATATGATATCCAAGTACATGAGCAGTTAAAAAAGAATACAACATCTAAAATAGAAAACAATATCTTTCTTGGTACAATAATACAACATAGGTAGTAGGAAAAGTAAAAGACCAACTCCGAATACCAAAAGTGGTCGTCTACCTCACCAATAAAATTAGGGCTCGAGCAACAATCACGCTGACAACTCATACTAGCATCTGCACTAAAAATATGCAGAAGTGTAGTATGCATACCATAAAAATGGGTACCTAGTAGGATATACCAACTGGGAACATATACGAACTAATAGCAATAAATAAATAGATAAGAAAAATAAGTCACGGGGTTTAACAAATAGAGCATGTAAAGAGGCTAGCCAACAAAATATAGTAGGTAAATATCATAAGCATCTAACCACAACAGGGAAGGTTCAGGTACAATGAGGAGGGAATTAACTAAATCCATGTGTCAATATGAAGAAGAAACTAAGAAAATATAAAGTGGTATTCTAGTAACCTCAAGTAATAGGAAAAGAAGGGTAACCACAATAACAAGTATATCACCAAAGGAATATCTAGATTTTTGCCATGTAAGGTTTCATATTTAGTAATATCGGGTTCTTCTCCATAAAACAATGGAAACCAATGCAATCAAACCAGTTTTCATGATGATATGCTCAAACATAAACAGTATCACAGTCAAGCCCCATGGCTCTACATAGGCTCAATATCTACAACAATCATAGCCAGCCAAGTCGATGCTCGAGACTCACAAACATGCCCATTTATCCATCATCTATATTCCACAATCTATCAGGAACACTCAGGGTCATTGGGTAGATAACATTGCAAATACAACGTTAATAAGTAGCCAAAACTTTGGACCAAAAGAGTGGGCAGGGTCATAGGTGGCAACATCGAAATCACAACCCAAGGGTGTCTATCAATCACAAATATTCCCAAAATAATCTCAGTGAAAGATCATCAGCATTTTCTACCTATCCTCTGATGAAGCACTTGCAAATACCACATAAAAGAAAGCCTAGTCTGCTCCAAGAATCCAAACATGCACAAACAAACTCCAACGATCACACAACTACAAAAAAT
>JBDJHY010377827.1:0-10178 GCA_039654485.1 Withania somnifera | reverse complement strand
AAGATATACTTTTAACATTTTTTAAAATTATTAACAAAAAGTAGTTTTTTTGAAATAATTTAGTATCATATTTTATTACTTAATAAAAAAATTATAAGCTATTAATATTTTATCAATAATAAAAAAATTAAATATATTAAAAATTTATTATTTTAAAAAATAAATTTTAATAAAAATATATTTTTTATTAATTATGAAATATTTAAAAATTATATTTATTTTATTATAACGCCCATAATTTTTTAACGAGATACGAGGGATAAAAAGAAAGCCTCCAATTGTACGTGGAGGGGAGGAAATGGACCAACAGTAGTGTTACGTGTGTTCATAGCTATAATTAGCCTTATTCTTATCTTACACCTTATCTTATATATTTATAATTATTATAATTTACTACTTAAGAAGGATGGTAGCCATTATTACTACCAATCGTTATCTTTTCCGGGCAAAAAAGGGAAACATATAATTTCTCTTAGCTTTGATTGATATTGAAGAAAATATTTCAAACAATTTCTCATGTTTGAAGCTTGACTTGTCAGTTCAGAAAATTATTTATATTATATAAATTTTCGAGGGCTTATTTTTTCATTATCTTCTATTAAAGTGAGCCCAAGTTTATGCTATACATTCTATGAGTTGGGCTCAATGCATTGGTATAAATATTTTATTTTTTCGAGCTACAAAATTCATTTTTTAGTTTGAATTTCGGCCCAGCTATCCCTATACCAATATGAATCTTTTTTACTCATCTTGACGCGTGGGTTGCGTTTTCGCTAGCTTCAAGCGATTTTGAATTTATTCATGATATTCGGTTGTCTCATTCCTTTCTCGAGGATACCATCGGCATTCAGGTACGTTAAGGCTTACTTCCTTCAAACTAGATATTTAGTGATGTATATGTTTGGTAAATTGTCATTTCGGGATTGGGTTACTAGTTTGGAGCTCCATTACTATTATAATTTGGCCTACAACCTATCTTACTGGTCTTTTAACTTGTTATATACCCCTGAGGCTATGTGACCCCATCCGTGGATTTCACGTTGTCTTTGAAGCATAATTGGGGTTAGGAGGGGATTAAAGTAGTGGTCTTAGCAGCTATCCCCTAGATTTATGTTGGTTGCTTAGAGTCGATCTAGGTAGGCTGATTATTCTGTGCGGCGATTATACATTGATATCTTTTAGATGGTAACTTGGTCATAGTTGAGTAATAATCGAAAGTTGGTTTCTCGTACATGATAATTATATATTTTTACGACACTGGGCAGTATGGAGCTATTTTCTTATATCAATTGATCCTATTTTCTCAGTACCACTGCGTTTTCTGGATATTGCCTACATGACGATCGTTGGGTTTTACTATGACTTGGTTTTGCTCATGTGACTGGACTTAAGTTTTCTAATGAGATATGCACCTCCTTGCGTTGTATTTTTTCGCGCTTGGTTGTACTCTTCGGACTTACAGGAAAAGTCTCGTTGGGTTACTCGTATGTCGGTAATATGGGATGTCGGTAGGTCTTGTTGCTAGCTAGGATTTATTTTCTGTCTTTCTGAGGATACTGGTTACTTTTTGTACTTTATTTACTGATAGATTAGTTGTTATTGGTCTTGTATTCCTCTTTATGATCTCTTATTGTACTGGTTACATTAGAGCTCAAAGTACGTGTCAAGTTGGTCATAATTTGCTTGTGACTCAGGTCCTCTGTTATACCCTAAGGATTGACCTTCGTTAGTAGTTGTTAGTTGATATTGTGATTACTTCCTCTCTACCTGTTGTTCGATCTCACTTTACCTTGCTTATACTTATTTTTCTGTTGGCTTATGATGCATACTGGGTAACCGTTAATTTTTATACTCACGCTACACTTCTGCACTTTTTTGTGATGCAGGCCCTAGCACGAGTTAGCAGCGCGAGCGAGGTCATATGAGATTGACTCAAGTTGCTCGGAGATAGAATGAGTAATCGGCTTCTTGATGACCAGTTCTCTTTCTGCACAGAGTTGTCCTAATTTTTGTCCAGGATGGCTACCTTATAGTTTTGCCCCGTTGAGGATTGCATTCTGTATCATTCTGCGTAGAAATGCTCTACTGCTAAGACACCAGGTTTTGAGGAGTTACTTTCTGTTGTATGTTACTGTGTGACACTTTTATTTCTTCTCTTCTCTTTTCTTTTTGGTACTCGATATTAGCCCACCGTTTAACACTCTGGGCCAGGGTTAGATTTGTCTACAGATGGGATGTAAATATTATCACAACGCGATTTTTGGATCGTAACACTAAGTAAGTTTTCTATCTCATATCTTTAACAAAATTAGAAAAACTAACCTCATACATACATGTATGGGATTTTCAAAAAAAGAAACTTCATAATAAATCACGAAGTGTTTGAGATTTATAAAAAGTCAAATTTTGAAAATAAAAAGATGACCTATATATAGCAATTGTGGGTTGTCCGAGATTTTACAAAAGGCCAAAAATAAATAAAATTGAACTAACGTAAAATCTCTTGAGATTTCAAAAGGAATAAACCTAATATCCATTCTCATAAATTTACAAAAACTCAAAAAATATATAAAACATGATCGATCATAAAATCGTCTAATATTTTATTTCTAAACTAGTTAACAATGGGTTTAAAATAAAAAATTTCATCAATGACTACATTTAAAACTAGGAAAAATTAATGCACAAACAATATAACCTACATATTCTCCTCTTTTTTCATTTCAAACAACTTTAACACCAGAAAAAAATTAAAAAGAACAAAGAATTAAAAAAAAATCAAATCGCTGGTTAAAACCTCATAATCACATATATGAAATTTTAACTTCAAATTCATTGTTGAAAAGTACATTAAATAACAATCAAAACTAAAACTGTACTTTCAAATTGCAAAAGGATCAATAATCAAGAAGGAAAAATGGATGTTAGAAATGAAATGCAACAGAAAATCGTCATTTTACAGAGCATGGACGCACAAACAAAGTGGAAAACAAAATATCATGGAGGACTCAAAGAAAAAGGGAAAAATTATCTTTTACACCCTTTAACACTGAAGCGGGTGTTTATGCATATAAAAATGCATGAAATATTAATTAAATAGATCGATCAAAATAGAGTGCCATAAAAGTTTTACTTTATTGGTGTCATGTGTGCCTGACAACAATAATAACTTGTCCATTTTCGTGACAAATAACTTTTTTGTAATTAACTATTCAATTCATATTTTGTATTAGAGTAAAGAAGTAAAATATTCAAGCAAGTTAGTCTTCATCCATGTTTCGATTTCACTCAGCTATAAAGTTTTAGTGGCATTAATTCTATATATTATATACTGAAATTATCTTATATAATCTCAAAGTGAAAACAAAAAATTATCTTTTATACCCGTTAACACTGAAGCGGATGTTCATGCATACAAAATGCACGCCAAATATTAATTAAATAGATCGACTAAAATAGAGCGCCCATGAAAAATTTACTTTATTGATGTCATGTGTGCTTGAGAACAATAATAACTTGTCAATTTTCGTGACAAATAACTTTTTTGTAATTAACTATTTAATTCATATTTTGTATCAGAGTAAAGAAGTAAAATATTCAAGCAAGCTAGTCTTCATCCATGTTTCGGCTTCACTCAGCTATAAAGTTTTAGTGGGATTAAGTCTATATATCATATACTGAATTATCTTATATGATAATTGATCTATTTCACCTAAAATTGAGCGCACAAAAAATTACAAATGTTAGAAAATATATGTTATACCCCAAACCTATACCCCGGTCATATTAGGTATCCGAAACCACAAGTGGCCCCAACTAACCGCTTGGCCTGTCATGAGTCATAAAACATAGATAAAAATACTATGGAAGCCAGTATATGAATGAACTCATATAAAATCAGTAATAGATATAATAACTTTCTGGATAAATGATGAAACCTGCTGAAAGGTTATTACAACTATTTTGACTAGCTGTTTATAAAGCCTTTACTAACAATTGGAAAGTTGTTTGATAGGTTCCATCTAACTCTAAATAATGGTAGTTTAAAGTACAAAAAAAATGCTAAACTGAAATAATTTTTTATTCTCGAAATATAATGACTCACCGTCATCTGTCTGATACCTGAATCTACTAAATGCAAACTAGAAATACACTTCTGAATCTACAGTGCGAGTGTAAGCAAAAGTATGTGTCAGTACGTGAAGTATACTAGTATGTAGAAATGCAAAAGTTGGCATAAATAATTGGTGGTGACAGAACAATACTAGGCTGACATAGAGTTGAACTGAAGCATGACTCTAAGCTAAGTCTGGAACTAAGCTAAAACATGATAATGCAATTTATGCAAGTCTGGCTGGTATAGATGATGTGATGTTAAGATGGAAGAGTACTGAACTAGACCTACGACTAAAATGAATATGAAGCTGAGCTAAACATATTGATGCACTTATGCATGACAGATAAATGTCTCTTAAAAATCAAGTGATAAGAAAATTTTAAAACTCACAATAAAACTGGACTCACTAACCAAGTGAAACTAGCAATCATTTAGATATAAAAATTATAAATCTGGATGTTGTAAACATCGATTAATCTGAGACTGAATCTAAACTGTGAAATACCGATGCAAATTATGAATGACATTTTAGTCAAAACTACTGGAAAAGGAGATAAACTCAATGTAAAATCTGAATTCTATAAGTAAAAAAAATTTGATAAGCATTTAGTTTGTGAATTTTGTGACTCTAAATGTAAGATGAACACAAATAAGAGGGGTTTTTATAACCGAAATAAATCATGTGAGCAGCTATAAATTTCAATATATTACCCCATGATGGAGGGGTTCCCTACATCTTGTTAAGGCATAGGGCGCTCATTGATTTTCTAGTGAATTACTAAGTGATAAATATATGCCTTTTTGAGCTAAAATATTCTACAGTTGACAACATAGGTACGGGATATGGATCTCGTGCTCTAATCTACTCAGTTCTAATACTACTTTCAAAAACAAAAACTAGATTGCTCCTGGAAGGATCAGTGGGACATATCTAAGTATCCAACTGACTATGTAAAACTAAACTGACTATCAGAATAAATTATTTATCTAATTGAAACTGATTTGCTTCTTTGAGCTTGTAAATACTGCTCGAACCTATACTTCAAATGATTGGAATATTTTTTTAAATCATTGACTTTGAACTAAATTTTTTTTACTCTAAATTAGGTATATATTTTTGTACCAAAACATCAAGATTTTCTGACTAACACTGAAAAAGGGTATAAAATTTTGTAAAGCTGAGTAAATTTATGAAAATTTATTCAATTTTATAAAAATAGGCTTAGATCTTGTAAGACAACAAAAGTATGAATACTGACCATAGATCATGATTTCATTATAAATTAAGCATAATATGAAGACTTCACTAAATAATAAACTAGTCTGAATTTTGACTTCAACTCATAAGGACATGCAACTTCATGAACAAAGATGTAAACACTATGTTAAATTAATAACAATCATCATGAAACGTTCTAGAAAAAATAACTTCATCATATTAAGATATGTGTGATAAATTCTAGAATCTCAACTTGAAACTTGAAACTGAAACTGAGAGGTTTGGACACAAAGGTGGAAGGCAGTCTTTGCTGAATGTACTACATACATGTTTGAAGCCTTTTTGGATTGAAAATATTAGGGGGTATATGTTCTTGAATCTCCTTGGGAATAACCCTAACTTGAGATAAGTGGAGAGAATATGTTTTGTTCTCTTCTTTTCTTTTCTGTTCTAAGTATTAAACCTTAGGAGATTTTTAAAAAAATAATTGTCTGAGTGTTTTTAGACTTCTTATAGGGTCTAAAACGACTAATTTTAGTAATAGAAGAGTAGGGGAAAATGATCAAAGAACTTGCAAAAATAGAAGAAATTTAGAGAATTTTACAAAAGGGACATGCCACCTGGCGTGACACTCTTCCTGTTACGCCCACTAGCCAGACGTCGCTAAAAAAAATTAGATCGGGTCACCTATGTGGGTCAATTCAGATCCATATTATTAATAAAGAGAAGACACACATTTGTTGGGAAATGTTGCATTTCTTTAAGAGAGGTTTTGCACCCCTTTAGGATTATAAAAGCTTTCTTTTTCAAGAAATCAATTCACCCTTAAAATTCTCAGCAAAAAAAAAATAGAAAAGAAAAAAGTTTTACTTCTTTCTTCTTAATTAATGCAAAGATCTTTGTGAATATTTCTTCTCTAAAAAGCATTGGGAATAAATCTGTAATATGGTACTTGATTATAGACTGTGACTTTATAAAGTGTAGTTCGTGTTTCAATACATGTGATTACATTTTCTAACTAGTAAAATAAATTCAATGATCCTGTAAACTATGTGTTTGATGAGATTCTTCATTGATATCAGAGTCTGCACTATTTGTTTGTCTAATCTAATTTTTTTTTTAAAAAAAAAGTAATGATTGTGTGAATATTGTACTTTGTGTTCTTTTTTTATTTGCATCCTGCCTGAGTAACTTGCATAAATTAATAGAACTCTGCAATCAGATATCTTGCCACTAGTTGTAGAGCAGCTGACAAGCTAAATAGCACTAAGAAAACAACAGACACTAGTATCCTCTCCAAACGATATTTTTTTTATTTTCGCTCAGAAAAAAGGAAACGATGAGCATTTTTTTTGTCTTCAATGGCAGCCGAAATTAATATTTTTTTGGCAAAGACATTTAAAGAAAAAAACACATTGTTAGGTACTGTGCATGTTCTATTTGTCTTTCTTCTATAACAAGCCGAAACTAATATTTTTGGCAAAAACATTTCAAAAAAAAAAAAACAAATAGTTGGGTACTGTGCTTGGCAACCAATATCTTTTTTTTTTGCAAAGATTTTTTAAAAAAAAAATATATGGTGCATTTTTTTTTAATTGTATCATGTCACAAAGTGATGCATAATATTTTTATGTAGTTTTTAGTCTGTACGTTGCGTATGTTTTTTTTTAAGCATTTATTTTCTTTAGGAGATTATGGTGTTGAGTAAAGGAATTCACTCATAATAAAATAATAATATATTGTAATTGAATTTTTTTATCAAATCCCATTAAAAAAATTTATTACACTTGGCTAGTCCTAATTATTTTCTGTATGAGTTACATAAGATCAAGGTGATGATAAGGGTACCCAAACAAGTTTTCACAAATCAATAAAAGGATAGGGTGAAGGAATGATTGATAGTTTGGTCAATCTTCCGCGAGAATCTGATGACAAGATGATGATCTTGCAACTTTTGTTAAACATATTATGAGAATTAATGATTTAATTCAAGATGTCAATTGGGTTTGGGGCCAGCTAAGTGTAGAAAAAAAATATGTGGCTTACAGTCTGCTTTGCCTAGTGTTTTTTTAAAGAAATTTCTTGACAAATCACCGCATAAGTAAGATCACCAAAAGTCAAAATCTTATAAGTCATTACTTCAATATTTTATGAATAAATACTTTGACTTGAAAGTCTAGGGACTTTGTGATTTCCATTAACTGCCTATAAGGAAAACGTTTCCTATAAACTTGCGTATAAATTAAGTCTGTCTATTCCCGTTCATATGAAAATATTACAGTGATAATGTATATTTATTTTTTATGTAATGATTACTTATATGTGACATGAATAATATGACCTTCTGTGTAATTGTTGAGTGATACTCTATTTATTATGAAATTTATGCTTTATTTAGTCTTAATTTAAGCGATTTAATGTAAGTGTTTCTTAGATGATTAACTGTGTTAGATTTACAACATATTAGAGTTCAAATAATGATTGAAAATTTAGTGAACTTTTGATTCTGAACCTGATGTAAAATGAATACTAACATAGTTGACTATTTTAAGAAGTAGTATGTATATGAATTTAGGCTAGAATAATGTACATAGCTGTCTCATGAACTTTATACTTGTTTAGATCAGTATGTCAACTGCTGCAGAGAACATTATCGCTGAGCTATGGAGCATAAAAATTCAATATGTCCTGAAAGAGCAAGAGGTTGTTGAAGCCTTAATGTGTCTATGACACTTCTTGAAAATGGTGATACTCCTCAACATGTGAAAAATCTTGAGTCATATAAAGTTTGAAAAAAAATAATTCTCTTGCTCACATAACATTGTTGAGAAGCATGATTAAAAATATTATGAGAGAATTCTGACAGTATGATCATGGTAGGGTATGTGCTCTGATCTTAGGCAATTATGCATGTCGTAGAGCCACCTAAGTCCTATGAGAATATTTATATGATTTGTGAGTGCCTTACGATTAAATATGTGTAAAGTGTCGCTAATCAATATGATTAGCATTTTCTAGATTTATTGGGCAGCTTGAGGATGATAGAACAAGCTGGGAAGCAAGCCGGAAAGAGCAGGCAAAAATATAGAAAAGTGACCCTTATCACGATAAGAATCACGACGGGATGGAAGATCCATCATGATAAAATTACATCATGATTCTCTTTTTCCGCCAATAGAGAAAACTTATTCAAGGCATAATTAGTAGGGGCAATTCGGTCTTTTCAGCCAAGCACCTATATAAGCAATGGAAAACATTTTTCTTAGGGGAAGGCTGATGATTGCATTGGATTAAAAAGAGAGGCAATACTTGGGGGATTGAAGACACAAGTAAAGAGGATACTTGACAACTTAGGGTTATCTCTACCTTTCAATTCTTCTAATTTAATGTTCTTGAATATATTTTTCGAATTGAATATGAGTCTTATTGGGTAAATATCCTTGTTCTAGGGTTATGGTTAGCACACTTTGTATGGGATTAATTTGACATAAAGTAGTATTTATTCTTATCATTAATTGTTCTCACGCCTTGTAATTAATGTGTTTTTAATTATTGGCCACCATTAGATTCAACTCTTGACTTTCAAGGTTCATTGAATCCAATAATCTTTTCAGTGAAATAGGAGCGTAAGGAGCGTATTTATGTTGATGACCTTAATCCAAGATTAACAGCATAATGAGTAACTGAGACATGATAGTGTACTTAGTGCTTCGCTTGATTTAATAAGGAAGAAATTATTAATGCATTTATGAAAGTAATACAACACATGTCAATCGGAGTAGTTGTGTGCTTGCATAAATAGGGACTAGAGGACTATAAATCCCTAGTCATCATTTCAACCTCTAAATCAGCAATTAAAGAATAAGTACCTTTATGGAAGATTAAGACTGTACTTGTTTGTGTGCAATATCATAACCCTGGGACTTTTGTTTATATCTATCTTGATTGGTTGTTTCACCCCATAATAAAGACACAAGTAAAAAGGATACTTGACAACCTAGAGTTATCTCTACCTTTCAATTCTTGTAATTTAATGTTCTTGAATATATTTTTCGAATTGAATATGAGTCTTATTGGCTAAATATCCTTGTTGTAGGGTTATGATTAGCACACTTTGTATGTGATTAATTTGACATAAAGTAGTATTTGTTCTTATCATTGATTGTTCTCACACCCTGTAATTACTGTGTTTTTAATTATTGGCCACCATTAAATTCAACTCTTGACTTGCAAGGGTCATTGAATCCAATAATCTTTTGAGTGAAATAGGAGCGTGAGGAGCGCATTTATATGGGTGACCTTAATCCGAGATTAACAACATAATGAGTAACTAAGACATGATAATGTACTTAGTGCTTCTCTTGGTTTAATAAGGAAGAAAGTGTTAATGCATTTATGAAAGTCATACAACACATGCCAATCGGAGTAGTTGCGTGCTTGCATAAATAGAGACTAGAGGACTATAAATCCCTAGTCATGATTTTAACCCCTAAATCAGCAATTAAAGAATAAGTACCTTTATGGAAGATTAAGACTGTACTTGTTTGTCTACAATACCATAATCCTGTGACTTTTGTTTATATCTATCTTGTTTGGTTGTTTCACCTCATATTGAACACACGAGTAAAGAGGATACTTGACAACCTAATGTTATCTCTATCTTTCAATTCATGTATTTTAATGTTCTTGAATATATTTTCCGAATTGAATATGAGCCTTATTGGCTAAATATCCTGGTTCTAGGATTATGATTAGCACACTTTGTATGGGATTAATCGGACATAAAGTACTATTTTTTCAAGACCCGACTTCTCAGAGTCATGATGGCACCTACTATACACC
>JBDJHY010377723.1:0-18386 GCA_039654485.1 Withania somnifera | reverse complement strand
GTTGCGTATTCACCTCCCTTAACTCAGCAGGAGATACACGATAGGAGCAATAAAAATGGGTTTAGTGCCCGGCTCTAAGTCAATAGAAAAATCAATATCCCGCTCTGGTGGTAGACCTGGTAGTTCGGTCGAAAATACATCTAGGAACTCAAAAACAATAGGAACAGACACAGGAGTAGGAGTGTCAACATGAATATCCCGAACATATGCTAAGTAGGCCAAACACCCCCTTCCTATTAACCTCTTAGCCTGAAGGAAAGAAATAAAGCATGTTGGTGCACGGCTACTAGAACCCTGCCACACAACTAGAGATGAACCTAGTATTGCTAACGTGATGGTCTTGTCATAACAATCCAAATCTGCATGATGGAGAGACAACCAATCCATACCCAAAATAATATCAAAGTCCACCATATCTAGAAACATTAAGTCAGTTCATGTGTCTAATCTGCCAACAAAAATCAAACATGATCGGATCACCCAATCCACTACTAAAGAGTCCCCTACCGATGTAGAAACATGCATAGATATAGACATCACATCACTAGGAAACCCTAAACTGGGTGGAAAATAAGATGAAATATTTGAACAAGTAGACCTAGGGTCAAATAATGTTGAAGCAGGTATAGAACACACAGAAATCAAACCATTAATCACAGCATCCGAGGCCACAGCCTCAGGTTGACAAGAACAACATATAACTGGCAATCATCGCCAAGACCACCACCCCTATCATACTATTTACCACCTCTATAACCACCCTGTGCCCTACCTCTAGCCGGTGAAGGAACTGATCTCAACAGTTGTGCAGACTGAGGAGCAGGCTAAGTAGTGCCCTTCTGTAAACAAAATTTAGCATAATGGCCCATAAGGCCACACTCATAACATGGCATGGATGACCCACTCTGTCAGGATCCTCTACCAGAACCCGCCTGACTACTCTGATGTGAGCAACCGACCCCTCATGATTACTGTCCCGGAGATGGAGATAAAACCTATAATGACGCTTGAACCGACCTGCTAAACTTACCCTGTGACATATGAAACTGACAGTGGCCCCCAGAACGGGACCCACTATAACCTTCCTAAAACCTTGACCTCTTCTCATTGCGCTAATGCAAATCACAATAGAGGTCTTCCATTGAATTTACCTAATCAACCACTGACTGAAATGGACAACCGTCAGAAATCAACAATGCTACCAACTTGCGGAGCCTATCTCTCAACCCATAAGCAAACCGACGAACTCTCTTCGCCTCTGTAGGCATAAACTCAAACACATAGACTGAAAGTTGATATAATTTAGCCTCATACTCTGCAACGTACATAGACCCCTATTTAATCCTTCTGAACTTTTCCCTCATGCGCTCCCTCTAAGCCCTGGATATAAATTTCTTCATGAACACTTCATAAAATTTAGCCCAAGTCAGCTGTGATAAACCTGCAAGTCTATAGACCATAAATACTCGCCACCACTTCTTAGCCTCACCACTTATCTGGTAGGTGGTAAAGGATACACCATGGGTCTTCAATACACCCATATTAATTAATCTTTCTTCGCATTCCACTATGAACTCGTGAACATCTCCCCTAGAACTCCAGTAAATCTGAAGGGGTCCAACCTCAAGAATCTAGTCAGGAGCTTTTGCAATAAGTCTGTCATGGCTATCTATTTTTCAATAGCAGGAGCAACAGTTGGCACTATTATAACCTGAACAGCTGTAGGAGTCACTGCTAAAACGACTGGTGGTATTGGCTGTATTATAGGAACCGCAGTTGTAGGCTGAGAAACTGGAATGGCTGGTTGTGTTCCATCTGTAGCAGGACCTCCAAAGCACTGAGTAGCTACCATAGTAAGCTACAAATATCAAGAGACAACACTGCGGTAGCTGCTGGGATAGGTGTTGCCATAGGTGTTGTAGCTAGTGCCACAATAGGTATTGCAGGAACTGTTGGAACCTCTACAATGTAGCTAAAGTAGGCACATCTGCGAAAGAGTGATAACAATGGGTGATTTTTCAAGAAACCATCAATTATATACACACGATACACGATTCAAACGAAAAAGTCAATTTTCCTAAATGTCACTATAGTCTCTCGAAGATAAGCAACGGATGTCTCTGTGCCGATCCGTAACACTCTACTAGACACTGGTTCTGTATACTTACACCAACGAACCTAGGATATAATACCAAATTTTCATGACCCAATTTCGATGTTCATGATGGCATCTACTATACCACTAGTAGGAGAACCAATTCTGTCGTCTGAAGCTAAAAAGGAGGACTACTATATTAATTGAGAAAAGCACAAAGTGATAATAATCAGAAGGTAATAAATGCAAAAGTTTAAACAATCAAAATAAATTCCCTAAAACCCAGTATCAATGTGAAATCAACCACTAGCTACAGAAACAAGAAACCCAAAATAGATTTAATGCAATTGTGTCTCCGAAATACATGGAGATCAAAAAAAAAACATCAAATCGAAAGAGAAGTAGGTAAAAGCCGGACGCCAAAATCACCCTGAATATTTGAAGAATAATAAATTGTGCGAACAGCTGCCTATGAACACGATCAAGAACCTGCACTCGAATCTGCACGTGTGCTACTATAGTATGAGTACAAGTGTCAAAGCAACCCGTACCCAGTAGGCTTCGAGAGCCCAATGGGCATATAACAGTAATAAAAGAAGTAAATAACAGAGTACATAAAGGGTCATAGAATCAAATAGCACAACAAGGGAAAACTAGCTACTCAACTAAGAATCAAGTACAAGTAGACAAGTATCTCTAGCTAATCACATAACAGGATCTCAGGCAATAAAGGAAGATGTACACGGAGTCCTTGCAACAATATATGTGAATAATATTCAATAAATCAAGGATCAAAAAAAGAACAAAAGAGAACATGGACGGTATACCGTAACTTTAAGTGAAAGAGTAATGACAGAATAAGAGTGTAAGGCACAAAATCCCACATATCATGGAGTAACAATTAACCAAAAATAACAACTAAGCAGTAATAGGAATAATACAGTAATATAAACAAACGCTGACAAGTCCCTCGGAAAGAAGTGCAGCGTACATCACAAAAACATGCTCACCGTAACCCTTACATCTCACCCAAGGTACGCTGAAGAAAATAAATGTAGAAAATAACACAATACATGAAGTAACCATTTCTGTGTACACATATCCTCTTGTACCCGTAGGTCTAAATTTTTCGTCGTATATTTATATCCCCGTACTCCATATACCCCTTTCTCCATATTGCATGGAAGCCCAAAGGCAGGTTTATGGGGTGCGTCGCCATGTACAATTCAAACGTTATCATAACCCTACATACCAAATCACAGAGCCTCAAGAGTCTCAATAGTCTAGCATCTCGTGCCTAATATTAATAGCACCATAAAGTTGTCTTTGGCAAGTTAGCCATCCAACACCTCAATGTATAACTATATCACCAATATCCTTGATAAATCAGTATCCTATATCGAATATCAGTAATGTGATAGAAATCAAAAGGTGTACTCACTGTCGTACAATGACGGACTCAAGTCCAAGCAGTTGTACTCACTGTCGATTCTAGGTCAGACTCAAGTGCCAGCATTAATTAGTCAAATGATATTTTTCGGTGACAGGGTCTAAAGCCTCAGCTAAAACAAGTAAAAATAGTATTACCGGTTGCTCGATACCATGTCGAGTCTAAAACAGTAAAAAGGTCAATTATGTATATTATCATTAAGTATTCCACTTCCTCAACTCATATCGTTATTCGTCATCATTATCAAAAATCTTTTTTTAGCCTGTACGGCTCAAAATCAAGTGGTGATACCTGCCCAGCTCCAATGCACTCTCATTGGAGCCATAGGCCCAATCTCTCGTGTCATGGATCCACAACATATCAACAAATCTATATCCACACAGGTCCATGTAATATCAACATTTTATGCCATGCACGGGTATCTCTAATCAATTTTTAAGTCACGAAACCCTATCAATCAGATGCCAAAATATAAATATCAACATAAAATGGATGAAAGAATGGCATAGGATTACTATATTCACCTAGCTACCCAACCCAAGGATGCTATTTAGTATATTATTAAAGTTATAAGCCTAGAGATAGCCCAACAGAGCCTATCTGTCGTCCGACGGTAAAACGCTTCAATATCACTAAGCTTACTCCGACTGACGTCAAATGTGCTCCAAATAGTCTGAACTTATGTCAATGTATTTTATATATTAGTATGAGTCTAATGGTGTATTTTATGCTAAGTTCTGGACTAGGACAAAAATCGAGCCTAAAATAGGTTTGTAGGACCCGCTTGCCAAAACTAAAAATAAATTTCACTATGGGGGTTTACAACGTTACTAGGAACCCGTGCTCCAAAATTGAGCACAATTTGAGTGCAGAAAGGGCTTCAAAACATCCCGGATAGATTTGACCCAAAAGGGGTCAAAGATTCAACCTCTACAGATTTAATGTTGGAATTCCAGTATATAATTGGTACTAGAAGCAATATGCATTCAAATAACGAAGAATTACTAAAAAATAAATGTATTATGGGATGATTTCATCAATCTCAACTCTTTATGCCATTAATGGTGAAAAACTAAGAATGTTAAGAAGAAGAAAGGAGAAGACTTACCCAAAATCGTGTGGAATCGATGGGGAATGATGTGAGAACTTCCTTGATCTTGGAGTTCTGTTTGGGGATTGCTAAAAAATGAGAGGAAACGGAATGTTTATACTGAAATTATAAATTGGGGTCGTGTAGGAAAATTTATACTGCCAGGTATGTTGCTCATCGCGATCGCATGGACTTATGTCGCGATCGCGTAGAGTACAGAAATGTCCATCGGGATTATATGTGGTAGGCTCGCGATCGCATAGAGTACACTAGTAATTACTTCTTTGCGATCAAGTGAGTAAGGATCGCGATCGCATATCACAAATTTACAATAAAGTGCAATCGCGTGAAGGCCTATCGTGATCGCGTAGAGTACACTGGTCATTGCTTCTTCGTGATCGCGTGAGTAAGGATCGCAATCCTATATCACAAATTTACAATAAAACACAATCGCGTGAAGGCCTATCGCGATCGCATAAAAGGACTTTGCCTGCACCAATTATAGGTTTTGACCGCAGTTTTAAGGGAATTAACATGCTCCGAATCACTACTCGAAATGCATTCAGAGTCCAATTGTAACCAACCAAATACAGAAATAGCTTGGAAATGATATTCTGGACTCAATGGACTCGACAAAATTGAAATCCAAGGTCGTTTAAGCAGAATGACCCCTCAAACTAAAGATAGTCAAAAACACACTTCTCCACCAACAACTCAAAAATGCAACGATAAGTCCAGAAATTATACCAACGCCTCCGCTAGTCTAGTTTTATTATTCCAAAGCTGCTAGAATCATCAAAATTCTGATCCGACACTTTGAGCATCAAAATACCACCAAAGCTCCACTTTTGGCCTTAAACTTAACCAAAATCAACAAAAGGATATAAATTGCAAACAAAAACTCCAAAACACAAACTTAAGGTCAAGCTTGACTTTGTTTGGCATTTCGAAGTTAACAAAACTTCCATAATTTAATTTTGAGGTCGTCTTGAAGGAAAGTTAACTTTGGTCAATGACTACTTAGTTTTAGGTTCCAAAACAGGAAATTTGAGATATTTCTCGACTGAGTCACCAAGAATCCAAACTATCGATCCCAGCAATCATAAGACTTAGGACAATTGCTAAAACACTCTAAGATGCAAGATGTCGCATATGTATCATAAATGACCATGAGGGTCATTACAAATAAATGACAATAACATGAAAAAATTACCCCACCCCTAATAAAAAATATTGTGTGCCCTCACTTCCTACGCTCAAAACATCATCAATAACATAAAAATAGAATAAGGAGTTAAGGGCTCCTTGAGGTCTGCAGTAGACTGGCAGACCAAAATCACATGACTCACTGTTGGGTAGAGGACTGAGCCACGTCCTTATTAGTATCACCAACATCAATATCTTATATCCTCTGATAAGAATGAGTATCCATCACTGTTATCATCATTTTTCGTAGGAATTAGTTTGCTTGGTTGATCCACTTGAACATTGCCCTTATACCTATCAACATCTTTACCAAGAATTTGTATGTTTTCTTATTATTGGTTTTTTCTTTCTTTTAGTCTTCCTAGAGGTCATAGTGGGCCTTGATTCTGCACTAATGTAGCTATCTATTTCTGGTCATCCTAGTAAGTCTGCATTTCGGTCTTAGTAAAGTAATCATGTGAGGAACCTAGGAGCTAGGAAATCATATCGTGTACGTGGCACATCTACTGAGAGATATCACCAAATGGGCCCTCAGTCAGAGGATCATATGCTAAATTAGCCTCAATCTTTCTCTTTTTTGGTTTCACAACACCTTTTTCGCCTTTTATATTCAACAGGCAATATTTTTCCTCGGGTTGGATATAATGGTCATCGGGGTGCTCCTCAGAACCTACCCATCTATATAGCTCTGTGATCATAGAAGGAAAAATCATGGACAGGCTATCCTAATATAGATACTCCTTCAGTTCTCTTATTATGTAGTGACCGACATTCATAAGAATGTCATAAAAATGCTAGCAATTATCCAGTTCCTAAGAGTTGGAACATTATACTTACTCACTAAAGGAGATACTCGGGTGCATAGGATCTCATTCCACATCCTAGCCTCAGTTGTGAAGTCACTTCTTTTGATTCCCTTTTTAGTTTTCACCCATCGAACCTTTTTTCTTGTAGGAAATATCTTGGCACTAACCACTACCCTCTGTAAGTATTTGTGGCTTACATTGGATCTAAAGGGTAGTTTGGCAACCCATGGAAGTTATTGATTACCTCTAGTCAGAATGTATAACAAACTCTTGAATTAATAGCTCGGGGTTAGAGAAATTTGTACGCTTGAGATTTCCCTACAACTCCCTTAACCATTCCTTATTGCCTCACACGGGCTGGCTTCGAAATAGGTCAATCCTGTGGCTTGAAGTCTGGTGTAAAAGTCTGGGAGGCCCTCTGCTATCCTCAATGCCCTGCTTCGATTTAATTTTCTTGTCAAGAAAATTTTTATAGTACTAGAAATAACAATCACAGGACATGAACCTCACAGTGTCATAGGCTTCTTCCTCACTTTCTTCCTCGATTTTACTGACTGGTGTCATATCATATCCAAGATCCCATGCCATTTTAAATCTTAAAAGTACCTAAAATGTAAGAACATCAAACTCTTATATGTACAATTGAAACAACATATTGTGACACAATTAAGTTAAATAAATCAAGTAAATATATATCGGACAGAGCTCGGGAGAGCTACTGTTTTGATATCAAAACCTATAGGATTTGCACCTACAAAGATACAGTTGCAATGAATCCCTTGTGAAGAATGGTTTGCACCTTCGAACATCTGAGGAAGCAGTAGACTTCGTTCTTGCAAAATAAATTAATACAAGTATGACATCACAGTGACGAAGAGATGTTCGCACCTGCGAACCTTCGTTCCCATATTTTGCAGACACTGAAATTGGATTAGCACATGATTTTCATTAGGGATTTGAACTCGGACTTCCAAATTTAGAAATTAATCAAGCTACATACATGAATCCACCCACATTTTTAGTAATCAAGAAACCATTATTAACCAAAATTTAAGCCCTAACCATGAGAAATCACACATTTAACCCAAAACAAGTCCCCAACATATAAAACTACAGTTACCACTCATTTATCACTTTAAAGAAAAAAGAAAAACAGAAAGCATACCTTTATTTGATTTGAAGAAAAGAACTAGTGTTCTTGAATCTTAACTCCACAATCCCTTTTTTACACTGTTGAAAATGGAACTCTTGATGATGAGCTAGTATGGTGTGTGATAGTAAAGTGAAGAGATGGAGAAAGATAGGATAATGGATAGAATTTGGGAGGCAACGGTTAGGTGAGTAATTGAATGTGCCTTGTGAAACCGTGCCTCTTTACCTTTTGGAAACTGCCAAGTTATGGCACCTATGATGATTCTTTACACCAGCGTCATCGCCAGTACATTGAGAAACATGCACCTGTGAATTGGATGATGTAGGCAATTATTTTCCCCTGTGTTAAAATTTTTTCTCCTATAACTTCGCAGGTGCGTCACTTTTATCGCAAGTGCGATATCATTCTACCTGGGAGAAAACTTTTTCTTATTGCTCACTCAAATTTGTTTACTTGTTTTGGGTCCTCCAACATGACTTTTTGACTGCTAATGTTCACAGAAAATTTCAAACCTGCTCATTTTTCTTCAAAATAATTTAAACTTCATCGAAAAATAAATATCACACTACTCTAAAAAAACTACAAAAAATGTAACTAAAAGTAAAACACTAAGAGAAAATAAAATTTTAAATTTATCATCTAGAACTTTACCATTTATGTCTCTATTTTGAAGACTTGAATCTTCATCCCAACTTCAATTCACATTTTCATTGATTTCGTGGAACGGTGGTAGACATGTGATGAGGCCAACACCTAAACATCGCATTTTTTCATTTCTTGGCCTTTAAGTAGGGGATATAATTTTGAATTCTTGAAATAATAAACATTAAAATGAACACATCTTGTTCCACATCGTTCAATTCCTCTAATGACTCGAATTTTTCATTTTTAATAACATCTATCAAGCACAGTATTGAAAAATGGATGAAATATAGTTGAAGGCGTGTTCATTCTGAAGTTGCTTCATTCATAGAAACTTTACCCCAAAATGAACTAGAGTCTTCAACCATGATTTATTCAACTCTTTATTGCACCTCTGGTGTTATTTTATCAAGTTTAGCATCTTGAATGATTTTTGAATTGGATGTCTTGCAGAGTTCCATTATTTCCTCCAAATCAATCGAGAACATCCTCCATAAGCAACAACCCTAAATCAATACTCATAACTTCTTGGTGGAAAATCTCATACTCCTCAATTTTTACATTCAAATCCTCCTCCAAAGTTAGAGTATCAAATTCAAGTTGCACCATATCTTGATATAACTCGATATGCCTATTCAAGAAGTCTTCCATCATTCCTGACATACTCTTGCTAATATTTTTTAAAAACTCCAATGATTGAGATTGTACCATTAGCCAATCTCGGCTCAAGTTTTCTCCCTAATCAAGCACTTCTTTAACCATTGCTTCTGAGGCGACAATGTCATGAATCTACACTTTAACTGCACTTTAATGGCACGAATAATATAGATTGAAACCCCCAAACAGACTTTTGGGTAAAGATTTCATGGTAACCAAATCAAACCAAAATACAACTAACATAAAAAAAAAAGCACAAACAAATATCATAAGTGAAAATTAAAGTAACTACGCTGTAATTTTCCAACTAACTCAATATGCCAAATTATTTCCAGCAACGATGCCATTTTTTCCTACATCCAAGTTATACCTCTTAATGAAGTATAAAACAGTCATTGCCAAATATATAACCCAACTAGGTTGGATCAAACACCATAAGGAATATGGTGCTCAAACTAAGTCCAATACGAATATTTAACTAATAGCCAATTATTTTTGAAAACATAATAGTAAAATGGGGTGGGGGTTATCATTGAAGAATAGCAATTGTTAACCAAGTGTTGATTATAAAAATATAAGAATTAACATAAAAATTAAGAGATGCGGAACCATAGCAATATCCTTTCTTTGTGTTGTAATTATGAGTGATCTTCCATCTCACCAAATCTTGCTAAGAGATTTATCATAACATATTATCTAAGTATTTTTCAACCTATCAAAGACAATTATCGTTTATATTTTCTGATATTATAAATAATTCTTCTTTTCATTACTAACAAACTTCAAGATGATTACCCTAGTTATAACGATAAGCATTAGAAGTGGGTTAGAAACCTTGATTCTAGTCATAAATTTTTAACACCTAGGCTTAATCTCATTACATACCGATTAACCTTAGAGCATGTTTTGTATTTTCAACCACTAAAAATCAAAAAAAAATCATAGAAATTATGAAATAGCTAAAATTAGGTAATACAAGTCTCACAAAATATTTATAACCCTAGCTTTAAATTACACCACGGATCCCACAACTAGATGTGGGAATTTAGTCAGTCATAGTCATTGTTATACAAATACGAAAGATATTCAACAAATGATTCATACCGAACCTTAAGAGTTCCCAAATTAGATTTGTATTTGTAAAGTCTCAACAAGATTCAAAGTCCCAGAAAGAGTTATGAAAAAGTAGGAAAAATAAAGAGAAAATGCTAAAGATATGTTCTATATTTTCCAAAAAAAGAATAATCAAAGTGTAACCTAAGAAACATTATTTATGCTCAAGGGAAAAAAATTGAAATTCAAAATCCAGAGAAAAATCTGTTTTTGGGTCTCGAAGCTATACTCAACGGTCCATCATTTAATCAATGCTCCATTAATCTTAGGCATCATCTGGAATTGCTTAAGTGAGGATTCTATTTCAGAACAACGGTAAAGGTGAAGGTTTGTAGAGTAAGAGAAGGACCATCATAAGACTCCAATATTTGGCACTTATAACTTAGGTTTTCTATATAAGCACGACGGTAAGAGTGATAATCCATCGAGTACTAAATGTTCTATCATGGGACCCTGTCATCTCACAATTTATGTTCAACCTTTTATTTTAAAGTGATTCCATTTCTGATGAGTCATTTCTACTTTGATGGTCCGTTGTGATGCTCTATTGAGTAGCCTTTACACTTAGAACCTTTTATTTAATCCCAATAATGGAAGTGACAGTCCGTCATATGTTAGACGGACCATCGTTTGAGGTGTTATTTGGTCTTTTTTTTCATTTGATCAAGTATTCAAGCTCTGCACCTTTTCCTAAACAAAGAGCATAAAATACATCAAATCAAACAAAATTTGTTTAATAACTTGCATATATTCTTAGTAAAAAGTATCAAATATGTCAAAAAATACCGACACATCAGAGTCTATGGGGTACACTGAGTAGGCAACTCTTGTTTTCTACTCCTTGTCACATTCACGTGTATGGACAAGTTGAGGCTTTGAAATTGATTCTTGAGAGAATGCATCCATTCTTGGTTACAGGATTGAATTGTTGGAGGATCATTTTTCTTTGAATGTAATGGATTTTTGGTTCTTTTCACTCCTTTAGAAACATGGCTCCTTTGGATAACTCTATTCTTTTGGAGAGTTTTTTAAAGAATAAAGGTGTTATTTTCTTAAAGGATATTAGTCCATCCTTAAATATTCCTATGTTTAGTGAATTACTTGCTAGATTTCTTGATCTTGTTGGTAATGTTACATGTGGAAGAATTTTGGGAGGGGTTCATGGTATTCATACATTTCTTTATAACCTTTTAGCAGATGATGATATTTATAAGAGTATTAAATCTCATTTCTGTGCCCATAGATTTCTCAAAAAGAGATGGTGATATTTTTTCTTTTTGGGGTACTAACTTACAATGATGTGCTTGTTAGGATGTTTGATCCTAATTGTGAGAGTGTGTATGGGAACACCATGGTTTTTCTTAGTGCTTATATTACCTTTCTTTACTAACTTTTTGCTTATGATGATGTCCTTAATTTTGAAACACATCCTTTTCATAAATCTAGAAGTCTTATTGTGGTAAATGATTGCTTAAATGTTGAAACCATATGGGACTTTGATCATTTTGTAGTCTCTACCTCATGTCTTTTTTATGTGTACTCTCTAATTTCTTTCTCTTTTGAAGGATAAATTGATTTTCTTGATAATTGAGGATACTTGTAAAGTCATACTTGACATTCATCCTATTCCTTGACATGTGGTAGTAACAATTTTTATGATGGGTTTACATGCTATGGGGGAGTAGATCTTATTTCAATGGGTGTTTGATTGTTTCACCCAAGTGTGAGGGTTTTCTATCATTTTGACCCACGGATCCTTTGCATAATGTTTGGTTTGAAAAAGTTTCTCATGCACTATACAATGATTTGCTCAATTTAATATTTGTGAAGTCTTGGTTGTCCGCTAAGGTGTCTTATTGGTGTGATTTTGTTTTGACTAACACAGGTGTTAACCGTAATACTACGAGGATATCTTGATTCTTTGTCCTATGTTGTTTCAAGTAGAATTTCAGAACATAACCTTTCAAGAATAGGATGACCCGACCGATCCCAGCTTAAATCATGCTAGACCTATACTTCAAGGTCTAGTCAAGAAGATCCAAGTCATGATCATCAATAAGACACCAAAGAGATTTAGCGGACATGTGTGATATCTAAATAAATAAATCCCATTTTTGGAAGATAACTTGGAGGCAAAGGAAGAAGGAGCAAGCCAAAAAGTACCCATTAAGGAAGTGCAAGGGTGGACAACTTGGTGGATTGGTCGTCCACTTTTGGATTACTCATACAAGTCAAGTATCCCTGGGCCTCTACTTCATAATGGATTGATTGGTCAAGTTTTGGGCCAAGGATCTTTCAAAGACCTTTGAGGGTAATTTTTTAATAACTAGCCTTAACTATAAATAGGCTACTTAGATTTTATTTTACTTAATTTTTGATAAATTGATTTTGTGAAGGCTTGAAATCATATTATCTTAGTATCTTAGGAATAATCTAGCTTATACTATAGCTTGTGTTTTTTTTTCCATTAGTTAATCTTGTAATATGCAATTATGTGGAGAATTCCCTAATTAATTGATAACCTTTTTTTTTATAATCAATAGAGTCATCCATTTATGGATTCACTTAGTTTTGTTTGTTATTTTAAAGTTGGTTTTTGCATATTCTATCGAGTTCAACTGGGAGATAAGAGTATCAAGTCCGTTGTTGCTCGTAAACTTATTATTTTTTGAGAAATTCTGCATATATTTTCTATTAATTCTTTCCTTCTCTAATTTTAATTTTAGAGTCACCATCTAGGGTGATATCAGATAGAGCAATCCAAGGTTGGTCCCCAGAGATTTAAATGGGTTCTAGTAGCTGTCTTCCACACTAGCCCATGTTGGCAAGAGGCTCAACCTAAAAGAAGATAATTCCAAAGAAGAGATAGAGTTGACATCGTGCCTCCAAAGAGAGGTAGGTACTAATGCATTAAGATCTTAGCCTAAGGATTTATGGGGTCTTAAAGAGTCCTTAAGCAGTGCCACCAAACATTGCTTGATTCTTAGTTTGAATATCTTGAATTCCCCGGCCACCTTTATCCCCAGGAATAGTAATAGTTTTCCACTTAAGAAAATGTAATCTTCGATTTGTATTGGTTCATCCCCATATAAAATTACGTTGATATCTTTCCAAATGATGAACAATATATTTTGGGATAGAGATGAATTGCACAATGTGGCTAGAATTTATAGTGGATTGAATTAAGTGCTTCATCCAACAAGGTTTAGAAAATTGCATTTCCAACCAGCTAGCCTGTTCTTAAAGTTATTAAAAGAAAGAAATACCTCCTAAATGTTAAAATAGAGAAGAAGCCTAAAGCCTTCTTATTAGAATAAATGAAAAAGACAAATACACAAGAGTAGCTTATATAACTAGGTTACAAGATAAAAATTAAAAAGACTAAAATAACCTTAAACTTAATATATGTTAATATCCCCTCTCAAACTCACGATGCTACATAGATAAGCATTGAGAGTTTGTTAGAAAAGAATGAAAACGCGGAGTTGGGTGTACTTTCGTAAATATATCAGCAATCTATAAGGAAAAAGGAACAAACGGCAATGTAATGGTGCAGATTTGTAGGTGGTGGCGAGTGACATGAAAATCAATCTTGATATGCTTGGTTCGCTCATGAAATATTGTATTACCAGCAATCTGAATAGAACTCTGATTATGACACTATAGCGGAGTAGGGTGACAAAGAAAGATACCCATATCAGCAACCAACCAACGTAACCAAACAATCTCATAAGTAGTAAAGGCCATGGCGCGATACTCAGCTTCTGTAGAAGACCTAGAAATGATATATTGTTTCTTGTTGTTCCATGAAATAAGCGAGTCACCAAGAAAAATACAAAATCCAGTAGTCGACTTGTGATCTGTAGGATTACCAGCCCAATCTGCATCACAATAAGTGCGTAACTCCAACAAGGATGTAGAGGGAAATAAGAGGCTCTGAAACTGAGTGCCCCAAAGGTACCTGAGAATACGAAGCATGGTAGCCTAGTGAACTTAAGTAGGGGTAGTAACAAACTGACTAACCACGTGAACAACATATGAAATATCTGGGTGAGTCACCGTAAGATAAATCAAACTGCCAACAACGGTACGATAAAGACTGGAATCCTCCAAAGGAGTACCATTTGATGGAGAATATCTAGCATTAGTCTCAAGAGGAGTATCAACGATCCGACTATCAGTGAGATGAGCACGGTCAAACAGATCATCTATATACTTTGATTGAGATAAGAAATAGTCTTTTGGGGATTAGGCAACCTTAATTCCCAAAAAGTAACGTAGCATACCTAAGTCTTTCATAGCAAAGCAACATGTCAGCTCAGACTTCAGAGATTTAATTTGAACATAATCATCACCAATAATTATCATGTCATCAATATACAAAGATAATAGAATACGACTTGTTGTGGTACGCTTAAAAAATAAAGCTGAATCATACTGACTAGGACAGAAGCCAAGTGAAGTGATCACTGTGGAAAATTTCTCAAACCATGCACGTGGTGCTTGTTTGAGACCATAAAGAGCTTTGCGAAGCTTGCAAACTTTACCTGACCGATAAGAAACACCGGGAGGAGGCATCATGTAAACTTTTTAATGAAGATTACCATTCAAGAAGGCATTCTTGACATCTATCTGAGATATTTTCCATCGACAATAGAAGCAACAACAATCAGAGTGCGAATAGTTGTCATTTTTGCAACGAGAGCAAAAGTTTCTTCATAATCCATGCTATATTATTGTGAGTAGCCTTTTGCAACAGCCTTGTATCGTTGAAGGATCTATCAGATTTGGTTTTAATCTTGTACATCTAACAAGAACCAATGGTATGTTTTCCTGAAGGTGTCTGGTGTAGAGCAGTAAGTTCCTCAGCCATAGTAGTCTGCCAAAGGGGATCACAAACTGTTTCTCTATAGGATAGAGGCTCAGCAAGATGATGAATAGACGCAACAAATGAAGAAAGAAAGGTAGAATAAGATGAGTATTCAAAGTTAGGAAGTTTAGTCGACTTACGAGTACTGGTGGACTAACACAGAGGAGGATCCATAATCTCATCTGACAGTTGGGTAGTCGTAGGAGCAGGGTCATGAACCAAAGTATCAGATGGGACCTTATCGGGGTCAGTATTGAAAGGATCAATACAAACAAGATCTGACTGTGTCATGTGATTAGAGCTAGCAGGAACAGAGAAAAATAGAATATGCTTTATAAACACAACATGACACGAGACATATAATTTTTTATTAACTGGATCAAAACAACAATATCCTTTTTGATTAACACCATAACCTAAAAAGACACATAAAGCAGACCGAGGAGACAATTTACTGCGCTCAGTATGTGGTCGTAGAACGAAGCAAGTATAACCAAAGACACGCAACAAAGAATAATCAGGTGAATGACCATACAACTTTTCAAAGGGAGACAAACCTAAATTTTGTGAGATTGGAATTCGGTTGATCACATCAGCAGCGGTAAGAACTGCTTCCCTCCAAAAGACACTAGGAACCTCAGATGACAACAAGAACGACGAACTATTTCAATGAGATGACGATGTTTCTTTTAGGCAACACCATTTTGTTGTGGAGTGTTTGTACACGAGGATTGCTGAATAGTCCATCATAGGCAAGTAACTTAGAAAATTCATTTGAAGTATACTCACCTCCCAAATCACCTAAAAACATTTAATGACACTTGAGTGTTGAGTTATCAGATCTTCGTTTCATCAGATAAACCCAAGTATAATGCGTGAAATCATCAATAAACGAAATATAATATTTGAAACCTCCATTGGTGGATACAGGAGAGGGTCCCTACACATCAAAATGCACAAGATCAAATGGTGCAAGAGAAAGAGAAATACTCTTATAAAATGGCAAGGCCGAAAATTTAGCCAGTTTACAATCACTACAATCAGAAATATCATGACTGTCTAAATGACCTAGAGCTCCTGTAGACACTAAAATTTTTAAACGGGAAGCAGAAACATGACCCAAACGAGAATTCAAAAGATAAAAATTAGAAGACGAACGACTTAAATGAAAAGATGATAAATCAACACTAGAGGTAGCAACATCTAATTCTTTAAGCTCATCCAAAACATAAAGTCCCCTTTTCTACAGCCTGTCCCAATCACCTTCTGAGATCGAAGCTCCTGTACACAACAATTTTTAGAGGTAAACAAAACTGAGAGACTAGAATCACACAATTGACCAACAGATGCAAGGTTTAAAGTAAGACTTGGAATATGGTATACATCTGAGAGAGATACACGAGATGTGTGAACAAAGCCAATTCCTGCCAATAGCATTGGGGTACCATCGAAAGTCATGATAGACAAGGATAGGCAGAGTTAACAGACTCAAATGAATTGATATCAGGAGATATATGATGTGACACACTAGAATCTAAGATCCACAAGGGAGAGGATATACCTGAAGTACCAGACAAATACAAACCTGTATGAGAGGAGGTTCATTTTGCATGAGGTAATGAGGCAATAAATTGCTAAACTACTCAAGCATATAGGGATCTAAAGTTAGGGCAGCAACTGCATTGCTGACCTGAGGTGGGCAGTAGTGGTGGGTGTATTTGTTGATGTGGTAGTTATTGCTGATGTTGCTTGCCTTTACTCAATAATAATGGACTTTGAGCCTTCCAGTGAGCCTTATGCTTGCAAAAAGCACACTCATCTTGAGGGACCTTAGGAGGCCTATTCTAGTTGCTAAACAGTGGTTGATATAGGGCAGCAAACATAGATGGACTTGCAGGTGGAACAGACACCTTATCAACATTAGGCTAAAGGCGAATCTCTTCTGCTAACAATTTATTAACCATAAAATCACCAGAAGGAAGAGGAGAATGATGCAGAATTCTCCCATGCCATCCCTCAAAATTATTTTAAAGGCCATCAGAAACTGTACCAAACGTTGTTCTTTTGTACGGGCGATATATGGTTCAAATTTTCGTAGCTTTATAAAATCAGTGAGAGCCAATTGATCCCAGATATTAGACATAGTAGAATAGAACTCTTGGGGTACTCATATCATCCTTTTGAAGTGCGTGGATATCCGTCTCCAACTGATATTATTTGGCAAAATTAGACTGCGTGAACAATCTAGACAGATAATCCCAGACCTCCCTAGCTTTCTCATACTTGGACAACTAAATGCCAATAGAATGCATCACAAAATTGTTTATCCACGTAATGATCTTTGAATTTTCAGCCTCCCATGTGTCAAACAAGGTAACATAATTGGTATTGTCGTCATTTGTAAGCTTAAACATCAAACTTGTGACATAAATCCACATCAATTTTCCATGTAAGAAGTTCTTCATAACGTAACTCCAATACGTGTAGTTCTTACCATCCAACTGCACACTAATCGACTGAAGTGAATCATCCTTATGAGCCATGATGAATCAATAATTCCCAAATATAAAACCTCAAAATTCTAAAGTAAACAGAAATCAAAACCCCCAAATAGCTCAAACAACATAGTCGAGTACCCCAAAATAGACAAAATTCAATCAAACAAACAAATACGAACTAGACCAAAACAGAGAAAAAACCAATTTTGCAACATAGATATCACATTAAAATATCCAAAAAGTTTCATAAAAAAGGGGGGCTCTTCATACCATGATAACATAGAGAAGAAGCATATAGCCTTCTTATTAGAATGAATTAAAAAAATACACAAGAGTAGTTTATATAGCTAGGTTATAAGATAAAAATATAAAAGACTAAAATAACCCTAAACCTAATATATACTAATAGGCACTATATGATGTCCATCTAGATGTCGTGATTGGCATAGTTCTACCGACTCTGAAACATTGACTAATATTCCTTCTCTTTTCATCGATGAAAAGGAACTCATCATGAATTTTTTAAGAAAAGGTATGTCAGTTGATGAAATGGTTACCCTTCCTGGAACGCATTCCATTGGCATTGTACATTGCCTTTTTTGCTAACCGTTTATACCCTCAAAAGAATCCGCCAGTTGATCCTGAATATGCTAACTTCTTGAAGTCCATTTGTCCCCAATAAGCTCTTACAAATGGGATGGGAGTTACTAACCCCCAAACCTTAATGTCCGAACCCTAAACAAGTTGGATAACAAATACTACTTGGCTTTATAGAGTCAAAAATGATCGTTGATTTCTGATCAAAC